>JASSUY010054808.1:0-200646 GCA_032466535.1 Forpus xanthops | reverse complement strand
CTTGTCCTCTCACTACAGTCCCTCATGAAGAGTCCCTCCCCAGCATCCCTATAGGCCCCCTTCAGATACTGGAAGGCATCTATGAGGTCTCCATGCAGCCTTCTCTTCTCCAGGCTGAACAGTCCCAATGTTTGAAGCTATCTTTTTGCTTCTTAATTTTAACTCCATACTTTTGTCCTAACTGAAATTAGTCACTTGCTGAGTCTGAACTGAAAAGTGCTGCTCATCACTTCCCCAGATCCCATATACCAGTGGACCAGATACTTTGACAAAGAATGTTGCCTTCATCTCTTTCAATGATCCTGGTTTTGCATAGGAGAAATGCAAGCAAAAAGCATTGTAGCAGAGAGGTGTTTGCTGGAGCATCAACATATCTTTTGGAAAGTGGAATCAGAAGAGGAACAAACATGGAGGACCCCTTCCTATTTTGTTTGGTACATATAACTGCTCTTTCTCCAGCTTGCCTGCGTGGACCTGTTTATCAGCACTGTGCTTAGTATGGAGGATGGTCCTGTGCACACCAGGAAAATTACAGAGTGTGGATAAACTATGGATCACTAGAGGGAAATGCCAGATGGAAAACAGAGAACGGTGCCTAGCAGATGTGAAAGTTGTGGAAACAGGAAACAAAACCCTATTAGCCACTAATACTAGCCTCCTTCTTCTTGGAATTAAAAATAGGCTATTTTACTCACTTTAGTGTAATTTTGGTTAAGAAGCTGCAAATTGGCATGGATAACTTGTTAGTAAACCCAGACAGGGAACCTTCTCAAAGAAATCCTTTTTACCCACAAAATGAAGGTATTGGTTTGTTGTGTAACTCTCCATCTACCATGCTTAGTTAAGGGAAGAATACACTGTGTCTTGCGATCCTGTTTGAGAACTTTGGCATGTGTCACAGTGTGATTAAATCACCTGCTCTGCACAGATGCAATTTAATGAATTATAAGGGAACCCAAATGCTGAAATGAAAGAAAATGGAAAAAAAAATGGCCTAAGAGACACCCATGACAATAAAAAATTGCTTCAGCTAAGCATGGCATTGGAGAGATAAAATTTTCTATTAGTGTTATGCATCCTCCAATATGCTGCAGCTGTTGGATGAACACCCCTGTTGGTCATTACTGGCTAACAAGAGCAAAAGCAGTGACAGGGCTGCACTGGTACTGCTTCACCACCTTTGAAATGCAGCCATGTTCAGGCACTAACACGACAGAACTACAGCAAACCCTATGCATGAAGGAGAGAGAAATGAGATGGTAAGCAAAAAAATCAAGCAACATTTGAAATCTGGGAGATGTAGTTTAAAATCAGCTGGTAGAGAAACTGCACTGTGTTCAGTTTAAGCTTCTTGGGTCAGGTTTGCTCTGGGTCTGCTGGTTGTGGGAGAAAACAGCTATGACTGAGGAGGTGCTTCATGCACAGCTAACTCAGCCACAGCAGTACCCGAGGAAATGTTTCTCAATCTCTTAGAAGACATCAAGAGCCAGAAAATCCTCGCCAAAACCTGACAGCTTCCTGTGGTAGGTGTCAACTTTGGACACGAGAAATGAGTTATTAAATCTCAACCATAGAATCTAACTCGCAATAGCTTTAACTTGTCCTACATCCACTCACAACACCCTTACTTTGATAGATATGGCAAATTCCTTTCATTGAATCAGGAACAAGAGGCTTTTGCTGTGTTTGTGTGAGTGAAAACCCAAACGATTCTCTTCCTAATTAGCCTAATGAGCCTTTTGGCTCTTACATGATGACAAGTAAATGAATTTGCCCTTTCCTTGACAAGTTCTTATGGGAATGCTATGAAGGCTTTTGTAACAACGCATTAAAAGTACAAAGTCATTAAAAACAGTTGTCCAACTATGAAATTAGTTATTGATTAATATTGCTCCCAGACAGCCATATTGTTCATTCAAAAAAAAAAAAAATCCCAGTGTTCATATTTCTTCATGAAAGTAGGCTATTGAAATATATGAAACACTTGAGGTCCTGAGGTCATATATTTGTGGTTCTGCACTCAGATACACTTACTGTTTTCTTTCGGAGCTCACAGAGGTCTTGCACTTCCAAGAAGTAGCTGATCACTGTAAACATCTCAACTACTCTCAACTTGATATGCCCATTGCCACCTGCAGACATTGCACTTCCAAGAAATAGTTGATCACTGTAAACATCTCAACTACTTTCACCTTGATATGCCCATTGCCAGCTGCAGACATCAGCCTGTCCTGGAAGAAGCCCTACTAAAATGAACACAATTAGTCCTCCTGTGAGTCACAGGGACTTTGTAATCTCACAGGCTATGAAGCAGAGTTATAAAAAGAACAGAGGGCTCCTAAAAGTAGCTGAAAGGCCTATGATGTGTGAATAGAGCCAGGAAATAACTGAGTCATCTCAAGTGTCATTAAGGGCCAGAAGAGTGGTGTTAGAGTGAACAAGAACGTTGAACAGGCTGTGAGCAACAGCCCCATCTCCACAAGGATGATTTCCATGGTCACCCAGGCAGGTCAAGAGATGTGTGCCTGCTCTTTTATACCATTCAGTCTCCATAATACATCAGTTTTTCGATGGTGAAGAAAGAAAATGATTGAGGGAGAGAAAAAGAAACCAGTGAAACAAAACTCAGAATCACACTAACAGAATGTCTGTGCTTTTTTAAGACAAAGACAGTCGACAAGATTTACCAGTGTCATAACTTTGTATGTTTAAAATTATAATGCATTTTGTAATCCTCTCCCTTGCACAGAAGTCGCATTTGTCAGAGTCTCAAAGATTTCCAAGTACAGTTCAGATTTCATTTCACTCAGAGGTAATTGCCAGTCAGCATTCATCTGTGGGCTGAGCTGATCAGAAGTGTTCAAACACACTGTAGGCTTTTTCCACATAAATACCTACTTACCAAAACCAACATGTCTGGCAAAAAATACCAAAAGGGAAAGAAAAACCATATTTCCCTGAACTTTCAGCTCTCAGAGGAGTCTGGCCCAGTAAATTGCACAGTTATAATGTTGTTCCTCCATCACAATTGCTTCAGAATTATTACTTTTCTATTTCATCCTCAGCTGATTAGTCCCTAGGCTCAATTGCTTTCAAATGAATGAAGTACCATCTATTTGTGTTTTTGCTTCTGTGGGAAAAGTTCTACATACTGTGATAAGCTAAATAGATTGTGTTTGTCTGTGTGAGGTTTTGTTTTCAAGAAGGAAATAATTTTGCTGTAGCTGAAATTCTGATTTTTGAGTATTTATCTCTACTGCAACTCTACCGTTGTTTTTTGATTTGAGAAACAGCTTGCATAAGTGATACAAACAGCTTGGGAAGCTTGACTTGAGTTATGGAAAACACATGTTTTTCCTGACTTTCTTCACTCTGTAAAGGAATAGCTGAAATGACCTACACATTCCTGCATACCAATACCCATTAAAATACTGGTATTCATGCTTTTCCCATCATACCTATAAAGATAAGTAATCATTCAAGAAATTATGTACTTAAAAGGCAAATAGTCCTTGCCCTCTTTTTTAATATAATTTTTTCGGATAGTTCAGAAATTTTTAGATAGCCATCCAAAGTGAATCTTATCAGGTTGCATATTATTTCTTATCAAATCTGAAACATGCCAGGCATAATTTAGATGGAGCTATTTGGTATTTCACAACCCCTTGCTGTATGTCACTCAAATGCAAGTGATGGGCACTTTAAAGAAAACCAAGGGGCAGTTTTGATCCCTTTTTGGTAAGTTCCTTTGGACCAGAATTTTTTGCTTGGGAGCCTTCTAGTTAAGGCTTACATTCCTGATAAACTTCCATGCATTATTAACCTAATTGGACCCAACATACATTCTAAGATTCTCATTAATACTTTTTAACACATTATGGCATCTTTACCCTTGAGCAGTCAACCGAATTTTCATCCTCATGAAAACGGGTTCCTCCTAATCAGACAATATCCAATCATTTCCAGTCCATAAGGTACATTTCTTCTATATTCTTTCAGTCTTGCAGTTTTCTTACCAATCAGCACAATGCATTTCACCCTCTGGATTATTTCTTCATAAACCTTGCCACTGTTGCCAGAAGATACTACCTGAAAGGATGCTAACTTGAGCTGCAGGACACGTCAAAGAGATGATGGCAGACTAAATGAGAGAGGAGAAAATTCTTAGCATTTTAGCAGAAGTATTCCACTAATTCTTGTACTTTAGACCCTTTACTGACACTGATCATCTTCAAAATGAGTAAAATATTGATGGTATTTCTCAAATATAATAATAAAATATAAATTATGTATTATTTACCAATATCGACTGGCAAATAAATAATGCTACAGCCTGCTGATTGTTAAGTTGCTTGTGAATTTATCTATATAGCAGCACCATTTAAAAGTCCAACGCCTGAATGCCGCAGGCTGAGGTGATACAAAAAAAGCCATGAAAAGAATGACCTTAAGCTAAAGTTATCACTGGTGGTTTTAGGTACTATGGCTGCAATAACAACAATAGCCAGAAAAATTACTGGGCAGAAAAAAAAAAAAAGATCTTTTTTTGTAAATTCAGAAGGTTTTTATTGTTATTATATAATATTGAACTCTATAGATTATTTTAAGCTGGTAGGTTTTTGGTTTTTATCCATGAAATTGCTACCATATTAACAAGATTTTCCAGACATTAATAGATTGATTTTGGTATAATTGTAACTTTATTAATTCATCCCAATTACCTCTAAGTAAAATTTAAATTAAGTTAAATTGAAGAAATTAAGAATGAAAACCCTGCATAGAAACCTTAAGGCATCATAAGAATGTCATTTCTCATCCCTAAAGCCATTCATCCTGCAGCTGTGAACACAATATAAGTAGTCTTGGTTCTCCAAAGATTAGTAAACTGTTATTTTCTGTATGTTTCAAAACCAGCATGATAGTCTCTCCTCAAAGCCAATATGTTTGGTTTTTTTTTCCCTTCATTAATGGAAAAAGTGTCTCTGGCTGTTTTCTTTCTGTTGTTTTCTCATTGAGGAAGCTGATGTGTAGAGGCCGCTTTATAATGTGAAGACATTCAACTGTAAAGACAGGTTTAAGTATGTAGTAGAAGCACTGGCATTAGTCTGAGAGAGAGAGAGCAATCCTGATACCTGGATATGTTCCCCGCAGGTGCTTGGGAACAACCTACGCTCTTATGTGTGTACTATTGCTTCAAATACCAAAGGCATGGCTAGGACGAGCCTTCTGCAGGGCTTAATAGCAAATCCATGTGAGAGAGCTTTTATTCAGTCTTGGAGAAAACAACTGTATTCCAGCTTAGCCAAGATCTGCATTGGTTCTGTTGTAATAGAAGAGTTTAAGTAGAAGCTGTCTTCAAGTGGAACTTCTTCATGATTTGGGTCTCTCATCACCATAGTTAGGAGCTCTGATGAACTTTCTGCACAAATGAGAACTGTGAATAGAACTGTTATCCATCCGGGAGAAATGTGGACAGTTTTGTGAAGCAGATATACACATACCAACTTCATGTATGTTTTCCTACTGTGATACAGGGATCTCAGTGTGTTATGGGTTCAGCAGCAGCAAAACTGTGTGAGGACCTTAAACCATGATGCAGCAATTCATGTCATAGGATCATAGAATCATAAATAGCTAAGATTGGAAAGGACCTTAAGACCATTTCCAACCCCCCTGCCATGGGCAGGGGTAACTCACACTAAACCATGTCAACCAATGCTCTGTTCAACCTGGACTTGAACACGGCTAGCTAATGATGGAGCATTCACAACTTCTCTGGGCAGCTCATTCCAGTGCCTCACCACTCTCACAGTAAAGAACTCTTCCTTATATACAATCTAAACTTCCCGTTTAAATTTAACCCATGTCAAGGTATTTCAACTCACTTGCATCTCATTTATATTCTCTCTGATGAGTATTACTCTCATAACTGGCTATCTCTTCCAAAAGACCCTTGCAAAATCATATTTCTTCAGTTCCCGATTTCTTGATACTCACTGGGCTAGGAAGGGCCTTGGGCTGCAACTCTGTTGAGGTGGTTAATAGGCCGCATTGATATGGAGATGAAGATTTATTGCTACAGGTTATCATGTTGACACTGCTAGCATATCATGTCTACTCTTTAGCTGAATTTTCCCAGTTGTACTAACCTCTGTAGGCTTCAAGGGTTGGCCTGGTGCTCTGCTTTGAAATATAGCAGCTAACTAGAAATAGCATGAATCAGGTAACATAGTTTAGATCATCCTTGCTCTGCTGGGAACCGAGACACTCCGGTTACACTGAGGAGAACCAACAAAAGCCATCCCCCTCCTCGCAGCAGAGTCATTCATATGGAGAGGGAGTTGCTTGCAGAGAGGTATTTCTTAATTGCACTTTGGTTTTGGACCCTCTGGTGAAGACACTGGGAACAAATGAAAGTTTCTAGTGTTGGGGGGGGGGGGGGGAAGAAGGAAAAAGTTTTTCTTCTTACAGCAGGGAAATAGTTTGAGGCTATGTTTTAATTAAAATGAATATCTGCACTATCTTAATGTTATTGCCAGTTAAGTGTAGCAGGGTGATTTAGAGTTCTATAACACAATTATACTCCAGTAATGAAGCTCTGCAGAATTATCCCAGGAATTCAAAATGCAGAGAGGAGATGCAGCTCTCATTTGTAACCATGTTACAACCTTTATTGTTACAGTATTTTCTGCTTTCCTCTAAGATTAACTCAGTCGTATTTAAGTCCCTGCATTAAAGAGTGATTGGGAAAGGGCGACAGGAGCTGTTTTACTACCCTGGGGCGGTTTGGTTCGCAGTGTTCTTATTCAAGCACAGAGCTGACTGCTTCAACCTGTTCATGCTCTTAGTTTTTCTATGGGGAGACAGGATACATGTACATAACTAGAAATATAACATGCCATGTGGTTTTGCAGGTGTGACCTCAGATGAGTGAATATTTTAGCAAGGAAATCTCAATTGAAGGCACCTTGAGAGGTGGCACAGTTTCTTTATGCCTTTGCTTCTGGTTCCTTCTGGTGTGCTGAGGAGGTCTTCTTTGCTTGTGGGTCCTTGGCTGGGTTTGCTGCTATGGAAAAGAAGGGGTGCATAGAATCACAGAATGGTTTTGGTTGGAAGGGACCTTAAAGATCATCTAATTCTAACTTCAAACCTGCTCTCCCACAGGGCTCTTCTTTTGAGAAATGCCCATTTTCTTTTGTTTTAAGAACTGAGAAAACTGTTTGGAGGAAACCAGAAGCCCTGTCAGTCATCATTCCCATTTGGAAACAAATCTGTTTGGTACTGAGGAAAGATGAAAACTGAGCCAAAGCTAACTCTACTGGAGTTTTTTATTTGCAGCAAATAGATTAAAAACAGAAAGGAATCAATATGATAGAAAGAGCAATCCTCAGGAACACCACCAACCCCCTGTGGCAGATCCCAGCAGCCTGATTAATCCAAGCAAACAGCCAGTGGATATTCTCTTCCAGCCTCTAGGTTTTCTTTGTGACATGCTTTCATGTCACAACCAGGGTCCTAACTGCTCAAATGAGGCATATTTGTCAACCTTACAGGATTTTCAGTGTTCAAATCTAGATCATAATCTTGTAGATACAGAGATTCTGGGTCCAACCAAGTGACACTTTTTTTGGGGAAAAGGAATGTTTCAAATCTGAAATGTGAAGGGTTTTGTACATTTTCAACATGGAATGTTTCTATTTTCTTGCTTGCAACTGGTTTTAGTTTGTCCGTTCCCTTCCAGTTTAACTTTTTGCAGCCATGTCTTAGCAACAATAACAGCTCTTTCTTTTAGTCCCTGGTCTATTCACACTGAGATATGCTTTTCTGCCTTCAGGCATTCTAAAATACTATCCAATGGGGCAAAATGCTGCTCAACATGTGTAAAGCCCTTATCTTTCACCTTTAGGTCATTTTCGCCTCTATGGCCCCCAAAGTACAATTCTTCTGTTGTTAAGCTTTAGGCTGCCACCTCACAGCTGTATAAAACCACAGAGCTTCAGCTTCAACCTGAGGAAGAAGCAGGCTGTTAGCATAAAAACCAGGTCAGTCCATTTTCTGCAGAAAACATTCCTTGGTCCCTTTCCAATTGCTTACTAAAAGCTCATGACCATGGTCTAACGACTAAGGTAAAATGTCCTGGAGCTATGAGACAATATCTCAAGATGCAGGTGCCCTTGGGTTCTGATTTAGGTTTCCATGTGTCTTACTGCATTTGCTTAATGATTTTCTAGGCACCTATGGCCATAGAATCTGGGCTGCTGCCACAAATTAAATGCAATCAGACATTAAATCAAACTGTCTACAGCAGGCTGCAAAAATGGACCTCCCCCCTCTGCTACCACAATCAGGCATAGGTGACTCAAAAATGGCCCAAATTCACACAAAGACATTGCTGAAAGGATGCATCTTGTGGTGCTCTTGGAAAGTTGGCAGAGTGACTGTGGGTTACCAGGAAATCCACACTCTCAAACTGGAATTCTTCCATCTTGAATAACAGAGAAAATAGGGCTGGAAAATATCTCAAATTGCTTAAATATTCTACAATCTCACTATATAGAGAACCTACCACTGGTTTTCCTTTTAGGCAAAATCTCAGGCATCGTTTATGCAGCACAAGACCCTGCGGTTCAGACACTGAGACTTTGGTGTTTCATGGCTTGTTATTAGATATTTATTCACCCAGCATGACTACTTGAATTTGTGATAGCACACATTGAGGGAGATGCATACCTATCAGGAGTTACTGCCCAGTGGGAGCATTCGTGCCTGCACTTGTATTTGATCCCATTTGGGCTTTTATATTCTGTATGCTACTATTGGAGCTAGACACATCCATGACCATTACCTGCCTGCTACTCATTCAGTTAAATCTCCTTCGCTATAAGAGAGTGAGGGAGAATCTCAGGGCATGTAAAAATCTGTTTGTTCCCATCTGCTTGCATTGCAGCTTGTTTGGAAAGTAGTATCAGTTCTTCATATGGGAAGGAAAGGTCACTGTTTCTGAAGGACAAATTCCGCCTCTGTCCAACAAACTCCAGGAGTCATTGGTCACCCTCAGATGACAGCTCTGAATTGCAAGGCAATGTCTGCTGCATTTATTTCTCAGAGTAATTCAGTGGGCGGGTTTGAGTGGAGGAGGGGGGCATGCATTTGCCTGGGTTCACAGTGTGAAAGAGGCAGTAGGCCACGGTCACCTCAAAAACACCGAGGGATATTTACAGAACAGAGAAAAAAATAATCAGAAGCTGTTTACTGATTAAACTTGAAGCAAGCCCAGTCCTTCCAAAAGAGCAATCATCTGCTATTCATCACCTATTTCTGCAAGTCTGGATGCAAAGAGCTATTGCAAAGCTTTGGAAGTCCTTCATATTCAAAGTCACTTTCTGTTAGTAATAATGGTACCATAGCCCTTAAAAACCTTGGCTGAGCTTTGTTTTAGCTTCTGGACAGAGAAGCAAAGAAATCAAATGCAGACAACAAGCAGAGAAGAAGTAGCATCCATTCTGACAGGCAGCAAATCACTGGCACAGCTAGGAAGTGAACCTGGAGTTCCAGAGTCATTCTCTAACCCCCGCCTTATAGGGCCATACATCTGTACTGGACCCCGAATCTGGGTCAGCTACATTTTCAACTAGCATTTAGGATTGAGGTTTCAAGTTCATTTCTATCTTAATGAAAATGAGACCGTTACCTTTGTCATTTTTAAACAGGTTTCCTGAGAAAACAGGTTTAGGTAACTGGATTGTCCCTCTCTACTAACTTCAGATCCTGTTGGCCATTACTGGCCGCACTTGGCAGATGCAGACAGAGATTCCTACCAGCTCTGTGAACAGAGGTGGGGTGATGAGAAGAGAGCTCAAGTTATATTTTATGGTCCCTGCCAATACAATTGTGTTTCACACCCAAAACAGTCAAGTTCTTTCTTGGTTACTGGGAGCGTGAAGACCATTTAAAAATAGCCTGTGCAGCAGTATGCTGGGAGAGTCAGGGGCTCTTTCCTGTTGCATGGCATGTATTTCTGTGTCAAAGATAGCTGTCTTCACATACTTGTGTAGCAACTGGTGCCATTGGATGGCAACCATCAACCATTCGTGTCTGTATTCGGAACCCACTAAGCACTTCCAAATAGAGCAGCACTGCCATGTGAATGGCAAGAAGGAGGATGCAGCAAGTTTCACCAGCGGTTGCCATCATTCTGGTTGCATATCAGTGGTTTCTGTGTTAGCGCAGCTTGAAGGGTTAAATCTGATCTATTTTCCACAACAGATTGCTATGATGTTTTCTCCCCTTTTAGATAGTCATCTTCCATTAAGAAAAAGAAATCAATTGCCAAGAATTTCATCTTGCTCCTAGTAAAGCTGCTGTGTAAGTGGAACTGTCATGTATTAGAACTTCTTCCAACCATCAGCAAAACTCCAAAGCTGCAACTTTCTCTGCTGAACCATGTTTGTGCACTGACTTTCTAATATACCTATAGCTTTGCTTGGGAAACTCTTTCGTACCTTGAACACAAGCAAGAAAATAAAAGATGATCAACTTAGTATTGAGTATATGAAGACTCTTAAAGAGAAAATGAAGCAGAAATCCTTGGGAAAGGTATATCTAATGGAGTAGATCCTGTGATTGACCACCGAGTGAAATGCACTCAAGGTAACACAAGGTAAGGGACTAGATCTCACCAGGATAATGCCATATACAGAATCCTCATCTCAGAGATATCATTTCAAATATTACCCAGGTCACACAGTTACGCTCTGTAGCCAGGAGAGTGCTTTGGTTATTGAAACACAGAATGAGCTATCAGGGGACATGGTTTTTAAACTAACTTGAACAATGACTCCCTGCGCGTTTTGCAGCAAGTCATTTCATCTCTCTGTGCTTCTCTCCTCTGTGTAGTGAGGACGATACTTATCATATGTACTGTGACACTGTAGAGCTTCATCTGCTGAAATTATTGTTGCTCTTTGTAACTACAGAGTGTTACGAGAAGAGATAATGGAAGCACAAGTGAATTTCACATTTGAGTGGTAGCCATTAAACCTTGCAAGGGTCCTCTGGCTTTGAAGACATTATATCTCTCCACTTCAATGAAAGATTAGTTTTCTACAATTCACCCTACATATAAACCTAGACAGGCCTAATTTTTTGGCCGTATTTTCTCTACTGTTGTTGTTTATTCCAGAGAAAAGAGAGTAAGCAAATATTATTTGGCTCTGTTTCCTAGTTTGAAATGCCTGCCTACAAATACATGTTGCTCCCACTTTCTATCAGTGGTAGCAACAGCAGCATGCATTACACTGCTAGTTGCCAGAAGTCAGAAATGTGTGTCTGAAATCTTCTTCTAAAGAGTTTCATTGGAAGCCAGGTACAGTCTCATCTCCAATTATTTTTCCTTTATGGATGTTTGATACCTTTTGTGTTGTCTGTGTAGATATCTGTATATCCCTTGCTGACTATAAGTTGCCCCACATTAATGCATCACTGCTATAATCAGATAAACATCTTCCAGTATAGGAAAATGTCAGTCCTTCTGCTGGGTGAATGCAAATACGTGTAAGGATTGTCACAGCTCTGTGCCGGAGTTGTTCTGTGCACATAGATGAGCATAGGATGCACACAGACACAGGAAGATCTGTGCGTTTTATTACATATGCAGTTCATGCATACAGCAAGGCACAAAGCTTCCTCAAATTCACTGTATGCTTGGGTAGACCTGGTTTCATGTGCCCAGTGGACACAGTTCCTACCCAGGTGTCTGACCTGTCAAAGCTGCAGGGTGGACAAGGAAGATATACCCTAGACAACCCAAATAGGGATCAGTTCCTGATTTTCATGTGGACTTCCCTGTCCTCTCTCCTGGTACATCTTGCCCTATCTCTCTCAACATTCAGCCAAGAGTTTGTGCATTGCATTCTCCATTCTAGCAGAAAGGACCATCACTATCCAAAGCAACAAAGCCACTACACATCTTTTGTAGGTTCTCAGCTGGGATGAGTAGTGGACACTTCCTTTATGATGCATTTCAAGCACTGTGGCAGGGTTAGAAGAACCAATCTGTGTTGCCACTTCAGTTTGTGGCTTAGTAGTGGGATTTTCAGGTCTAGGGTTGTCAGTCAATCTTGTCCCAGTGCTAAAGTCAACAAAAATTAAACTCTTTGAAATGGAAAGTAGAATTTTGCAGGGAACCAGGTCTGTAGGAATTGTGACCAAAAATGGGTTTTTTATTCATTAAAATTCAAATGCAGATAAATAAGCAGCAGCTCCAGTAAGGATTATAGAAACTTCTGTATTTATGAGGAAGCAGGAATTCTATAAATATTGAGATTGGCTATTTTCTACCTACATACCTTTTTTTTTTTGTAGAAGAGCAATAACATTTGCCAGTCCAGCAATAATGCTATGCATTTATGCGGCAGCTTTCATCCAGACATCTCCAAGCACTTCACTAGCATTAGTTTGATGAAGCTTCACACAGCTTCTATAGAGGCAAATAATGAATTATTCTTCCCAGTTTACAAGCTCAGAAATGGTTGCACAAAAAGAGGAAGGAATTTTGTCCAGAGGTGAAGACTGAGAACATTGCAAAGCTGTGACAGTCTGGGAGCTGTGATTACATCAACGGTTATCCATCTGAGGGACCACTTCAAGATGTGGTTGAAGGAAGAGAAGTTACAGCAGTAGCTGATGATCTGAACTTAAAACACATCAGTCACTTGAATACGAGCTGCGTGGGTTACAGTAAAAAAAAGTAACTTATTCTTACAGATCATCTTCAATACTGTATGAATTAAACACAATCTCAGAAGGGTAGAACAACCCAGAGCTGCGCACTAAACAGCTATGTTGCTTCACATATTCCATTAGTCAAGGTATCTCTACATAGCACTGAATTATGCCACGTAAATGTTAATTTTACAGATAAGATGAGTTTCAAATATGTTCCCAACAGCAGCAGCAGCCATAATGACAACAGCAACAATCCAGAAGTTGCTTTAAAGGTTGTCAGAACTTCTCTTCTACAAGACTTTTTAATGAAATTTGCTCCTGCTTTAGAAAGAAAGTCAGTCATAAAGATTATGTGAAAGAAAAAGTGTCAAAGCCAAAGTAAATGCAGACAGAACAGAACACACATTTTCATCAACTTTTACCATTCTAAAAAAGATAAAAACAGATAAATGCAGCAATGTTTCATGTTTTCAAAAAGAAAATTCTTCCATTACCTCAAAATATGAACAGGAGGACTTTGGTCTTTCCCTGCCTGAATTTACTCTTCAGAATATGCCTCCGCTAGTACAGTATAACAAACTACTTCTGACAATCAGGTTTCCTTTCTTAGATTCAGTCCTTTTTGTGGTTACATTTGATTCGGTTTTTTTTGTTCATTTGTTTGTTTAAATTCTTCTTCCCCCCCCCCCCCCCCTTTCATTTTTGCTATCTTTCTGACAAGTCTTTAAATGATCAAGATTACTGGGCCGGATAATCTCCAAGCAATTAATTGGCTAAATTACAGCTAAGACATTTCAATGGCTGAAGGGATGTTGATAATGATGATGAGGATTAAGATGATAACAATGATTATGGTAATAATGTTTTTATTTGGGGAATACTTATCTTTATTTTACTTGTCACCCTCAGTGGATGCTTTGATATAGTAGGTTCTGGCTCTGAGTTGCAACCTCTGTGCAGCAGGTGGCATTATACTGTCCCAGAAACACATGCCGTTTTGAAGTAGATTTCACATCACTGTTGATATACATATTGTTGCCTGGGAACTTCTCATTTAATCTCATGTCTTGTCTCTCACCAACTAATTTATATCAATCCTTTTCTTTCCATTTACACTGTAACACCTCTTTAAATCAAACATGGATGTCTTTTTAAGGGCTTTAAGTGGCAGGGAATCCACAGCATTTAGCTGTTGCAGTGATTAATTACCACTGCTATTTAGAGTCACACCTGCATCTAAGTTTGAACATGTCTTTGAAGTTGCATCCATGGGGCTTTGTTAGAACATTTTCATTTCAATTTAAGAGCATTTGGCTTGCAAATATCTTCCCCATATAAGTACCGAATAACTATGATCAAGTCATCACTGTTCTTCATGTAATGAAGCCAATGTCTTCTGCTGGGAACTATCATTTCAACTCCATCATCAAGGGATAAAAATACATGGCATGGGCCTTTCCTTTGACATACGCAATACCACAGTTCTCATTGTGTTACTAAAGAAAGTGGTCCAAAGGGAGGGGTTTCAGAGAAAAATCATTCATATTTGCTCGGTGCTTTAGGACTTGCATGTCTGTTCTTTGAGTATTTCTCTCCAATTCCGAGTAAAGCTGAATTTTGGGGTTTTGTTGTTTTAGGGAGTTTTTCCCCAGGGATCACATTCCTAATAAAGAAATGTTGTTGGGATGGAGAAGGCAAGAGAAGGAATGGCAGTTCTAGAGGCTTTTAGACTAAAACGGCATCTGTTTGTGGTTTAATTCATCTAATGGCAAAGACAGCATTCCTTAAAATCCCCTTTAAGCAATTCATTTTGGTAGCCTGAACATACTGAACTCTCTGTCCAGGTTCCCAAGCTGAGCAGAAAGCTTAAAGTGTTTCTTGATTTCCTGCCCCTGGTGACCACAACCTGCTATGCTGCTTTTCTACCACTGGTCCTTGACTGATGGATCTGACAGCATGTGAGGGGAACATTCGTAGTCCAACAGATTAATGATGCTTTGATTGACTTGGCGTTGTTTGATGCACTGTAGATATGCCCAGTCTGTGTCTCCTGTCTCTTTATCTTCCCTGTGCAGTAATGTTGACAGTTTCACTACTTCCCTCCTAAGATGGCTTTACAGCACAAGGAGTTTCTCAGTAGAAACTTTTGCTTTTGTTTCTTGGATTCTCTCTGCCATCCATCCAGCAATCATTCTTTTTATATAAGGAAGGTGGTCATGAATGTGATAACCCACTTGTAAAGGAAAACAGTTACCTATAAGAAGAGAAAAATTCAAATCAAAAACACTCCCAAAGCTTTAGGAGAGCAAAAAACTAAGCTGCTGTTCTGAAAAATCTGAAATAATCTTGACTGCTGATGCCAAAGACTTCTCTCCCATGCACATTGCTTGGTATGCCTGAACACTGATATATGCCATAGGAGTGGAAATGGCTTCCTACTGCCAAGTTTCCAAGTGGAGAAATTCAAACTCACAGAAGCTGTGCTTTCCACCAGTGTTCCATATCATGTGCAACCTTAGGAAAATGTGCAGTTCAAGCTACAGCACAGTTCAAGGGCTCTTTTCCCAAGCTTGTGAACATGAGATGCTGGAGTTATGAAGAGGGTAGTAGGAGCTTGAGGTATATGAGTCCCAGCACATGTGATGAAGACAACAAATAGCCTCTAGACTTAAATATGGAAAGACAAAAAAAAAAAAAAAAGAGAAAGAAGAATCTGACTTATAGCAACACTTGGAATCTTGATGGCTTCAGAGAAAAACAAACTCTTGTACCAGAGACTTCATCCCCAGGCCTTGATGAACCATAGGAGGTTCCCTTTAGCCCTAGTGTATTGTGTTCTTTCACTGAAATATTAAAATATCCTTTGAAACTTTTCCTCCCTTTCTCAACTGAAATCGAAATGAAAAGAGCTTCAATGGTTTGAGTCATGACTTTTTTGTCTGTCTGACTTGGATTTCATCCTGCATGGAGTTTTTGACTCATTGAGACCATTTTTGATGCTCTGGAAGTAAGCTTCACTACCAAGAAAGTGGAACTACATAAAATCACAGAAAATGAATTCAAACCCAAGCAACCACAGGAGATCACCTCGTCCACCCCTGCCCCAAGGCTCCAACAACCACATCTGAATCTTTCTTGACAGATGTTTAACCTTCTTTTTAAAACCTCCAGTGGTTCCAACCTCACAGCTATCTATTCCAGTCTTCAACTGTCCTCTACTGTTGAACATTTTCTTTCATGTCTAATCTAAAGTAAACAAGTATTTCTTTTTTCTTATCTTTTTGGAGACATCAAAGCTATGCTTTCAGATGATGAGACCACAGTTTTCAACTTAGAAGGTATCATTCTCAAATCAGGCAGAACAGGCAGCAGGTCTGTCCTTTGAATTCAGACATTCTTTTGTTTGTCATCATATGCTTACACATTTTTCTCTGCCACACACTAATCCTCTTTAATTTTTCTACATCTTTCTTTGTGTTTTGTTTTCTCACCATGTCATATTATTCCTTGTCTTCATGTCCATTCCTCTCCATCCTTGGTTTTGCTTATGTTTGCAATACTTCTTTTCTCACCTCCCAACACAAGCAGCTGCAGCTCAATCAGAAGATGCTGTTGGTAGCTGAACTGGCATATGTGATAGCTCTCCATTTCATCCTCCTGCCCCTTCTCTGAACTATTGATGTAAATATGCGGCAGAAACGTCCCTCATGCAGGCTGTTCCTCTCAAATGAATACATGACACGTCCATAAAATGTGATCCATGTGTAATCATCATGCACATGCCTTCAGACAGGGGAAAGAAGTGACTTGCTAATTAAGTTTTGCAATCCAGTGGTTGTGAGAAAGATAAAAACATGTCCCCGGTCAATCCATTACAAAGAGAACAGAACATCTGACCTTTTCATCCTGCCTTCCGTTTGCACTCGCTAGATCCATAACCTTTTCCAGCTGGAACGGAAAGTTCAATTAAGTTTTGTTGGCTCAGAAAACTGCCCATGTCCTGGAGAGTAGATTAGGCACTCAGGGACTGCAATTATCCATCTGGTGCCACTTCAGCTATAATGTCTATATATTTATATACATACTGCCATCGCTTCCAAGGATAAACACAGTGATGAGTTGCTCAGAGGAGGATCACAAGCCTTACAGCTAGGGACACTTCTGATTGCAGGGATTCAAATGACTAGGCTCCATGCAGAGTAAACGCAATGTCAACAGAACTTCTGCTACTCATAGCCTCAAAGGGAATATGTCAAAGTGGAAAGGATTCATCACACATCACAAAACCTTTCAGGATTCCATCTGTGTCAATTCACTGATTTATGGATCTGCACTTCCCCACAATCTGGGGGAGGCATACAGAACCTTTGGAAATAATTTAATCTGTGTTGAGAAAGAAGTTTTATAAATACAGACACAAGTATATATTATATAGTTAACACTTTTGAGGACAAAGTGCTTGGCCTTGGCAAATAATTCATGCAATTACATCAGAGATGAGGCACTGACAGCAACCAACGCATCAATCATCTGGCTGATCAATAATGCCTGCAGTATATGCAATCAAACCTAATCAGACTCACATAGCCTCGGGATGAGAGAACATCTGAGATCTTCACCTCACACAGAGAGGCTGTAGCTTCAAGGGTTCATCTGAAAGTTTGCTGAAAAGAATTTTCCCTTTGGGGCTGTTTTTACACTGTTTGCAGATCTCAAACACCCTCTAAAAAGGGAGTAAACACATCTTAGGTGATCACACCAAAGTTATAATGGAGTCTTTAAGAAAAGAGATGCAAAATTCACATTTATTCTTAATAAAGCACAAGCCCAGGGGACATTGAAACTCATAATAAAGTCTCTGCCTTTACTGGAATGTTATAAAAAGATCTACATAAATCTTACTTTACTCACTGGACACTAAGAAACGTAGCAAACAAGCACACATTTGTGTTGCAACTAGTTTAAATCAGTACCATGAAAACAGGTTGCCCTGATCAAAATTACAGGAGAAGACTGTCTCACCTTGTCATCCTCAACAAGGAAGGAATGCTGGGCTTCCTTTATCAGAAGTTCATGGATTTGGGAGATGTCATTTCTGAGCTCCATCTGGAGTATATCTTTGGGGTTGGGGAGCACATCTTCCTATCAAATAGTCACCAGTCATGAGGTTTTGCAGCTGCAGAAGGTTGACATACCTCTATTAGCACTAGTGTTGGGAACACTCATCAAGTATCCTGGGCAAAAACCTCTTGATGTTAGTTAACATCACAGTAAGCATTTGTCTTATGCAGTTTGGCTGCTTTGATGGCCAATTGCTGCTACAGCAAAATCTTCTATCTGCAGAAAAGCTATTCTGAGACACATAGAGGAAATCTCTCACTAAGTTCTACCCTCCCTTCACTTACTTTCTGACTTGCATCCTTTCTTGGGGAGCTAAAGTCTCTGAGAGAGCCCTAGGTCACAGATTTACAGCGGCTACTTCGAGAACTGAAGGGAACATTTCTAATGTACTCCAAGTTGCTTCTTCCGTCCCACAGCATTCTGATGACCACCTCCACCTTGACTACATCATCCCTCAGTTTCTTCTTAATTTTTCCTCCTTACTTGTCCTACAACATGTGAAAAAAATCATAAACTCTACCTTGAAACAATAATGTCCTAGAGCAAGAAAGTGGCTATACCATGGACCAGGAAGAGTGTAGGTATGGCTGTTTCTATTTCAGTCTCCTAGAGCAGAAGTCTGGTCTTGTCTGTCCATTGCCCATAACATCCTTGGTGGCACTTCTGCCGTCTAGATGTGCTCTTCTGTTCCCGATGGAAAGACCCCACCCTGGGGCAGGCCAATCTCTGGTTTGCCACTAGTGGGCTGAACCTGCAGTTCTTGGGTAGTCTCCTGCCTTTCCCCTGCTGGATTCTGTGTTGTGTCTCATTAGCTGCTCATCTCTCTTCAGCTGAGAGACAGGAATCTGGCAGGAAGGTGTAAACAGCCAGTTTAATTGGGTGTGTAGAACAAAAGAAGCAGTGGCAGTGCTGTCATTTTTGGAGCTAGCTTACAAACAGGGAGTTTGAAAATCATTTCTTCCCATCTGCACAGAGTTAAATCTCCCAATGCTTTCAGATGAGCATCTCTGAACATGGGAGAAGCAAACAAACAGAAAGGTGCCTTTTCAGAGAGTGAGGCAATGTTTCAGTCCCCACTTATATCCTGTCTTGTGCAATTATTTATCATCTACCTTGAGGCTCTGCAAGGTTGGGACTACCCTTCTTTTTCTCCCTGCCCATCTTGCACTTATGTATGATCATGATATGAGCCTCTCTGCCCTTCATCACCTTTGTCACAGTGATTGGGTGGCCTGGGCAGTCAATGGTAGACACCAACATGTCCATATGTGACAATCCCAGAGAGATCTGCAGTCAGATCACATCAAGGGTGGGAATGGGGACACCTTTTCTGCTGTGCTTCATCGTACAGTCCCCTACAATTATCATTCCCCAGGGAAGAAGTCTGTCTGTTCTAAAACTCTGTGACTCTGAAAGGAAGGGAAAGAAAGAAAGAACTTACTAAAAACTGCACAAAGATGTTCTGCCTTCAACTATAAACACAGGTGTGTATTTATTTGTGTTGCTTAGAAACCTGCATCTGTGGCCTGTCTGGTCCCTTTAGGTTTATTTAAAATCACATCTAATAGAAAAAGACACAGCCATAAGGCTCAAGAGTGAAAGTTTACCGGGGTCACTGGTTCTGCCACCTGAACTATTTCTCTGATCTATTCTTCCAAACCAAACAAACAATTTCCATACAAATTGGATCCTGGTTACAGAAACACAAGATTTCAGCTCAGGTATCTCCCATCCAAGGATTTTCCCTTGCCCCATGAAAGCAATCCTTGTGTGTGATGAGGCAGGAGTATTTCAGGCTGACAAGCATCTTACTTTCCCTAGAAGTGTTCCTTTTTTAACTCCATCTTTGGAAGTTATGTCCAAAGGGATGGAATGAGCTAAAATAAACAGGTTTTAATGGGACTGCTAAATATCTAAGTATCTATCCAGATATGGACAAATGGTTGCTGCATATGTGTGGATAAACCTGAGGAGCCTGATGTGCTTGAACCATATCAACTTACTGTGTGAATTGTTAAGGTAAACCTGTGCATGGCTGGACACTGGCTGCATTTTCAGCACCTTCAGGGCCTTAGTGTGCACATGTGTGGTAGAGCAATACCTTGTGTGTTTGAGATGTCCATATAACCACACGTGTCCCTTTGTTGGAGCTGGAAATTTCCCTGTTGGATGCTCAGACCTCATTGTCACCCTCTGGGGATGATATGACAAGTGACATAGATTGTTGTAGGATAAACTCACACACTTAACTTTTGCTTGTTCTTTGTTAGTGTGGCTTGGTTTCTTACAAGGAAACTGGGGAGAGCATCCTATTCAACATGCCAGTATCTTTACATTTGGTCTGGCATTTGGTCCCTTGAAGTAAAAGTGCAAGAAGGTAGTTCCTCCACAAATGCATTCTAGAAATGGATTCAGGGTTTTAGTCCCATGTTGATAACAGTGTTAAGGAGCATCAAAATCCAGGTCCAGTTTTGGAAATACAGATACCAATTTGACAGTGCTTTAATTTACATTTAAGCACGATACCAAAATCCTGTCTGTTTTTTTTTTGCTTTTGTTGAAATAAAAAATACCTAGAACTCAAACTTGAAGTCTCACAAATTCTGAATGTAATGACTTCATAAATTCGAAGCATGAGACAACTATGATTTACTGTTCTGTTTTTGTGTATTACCAAGGCCATAGATTTCTTCCACTTACTGGTTTCTGCATGAACCTCAATTGAGTTATGGTTTAAGCAGGAACATGCAGTCTTTAACACCAGTTTCAGGATAAGGATTCTAACCACATTTTCTGAAAAGGATTTTCCAGTGATTCATCATTTTCACTGGAAACCAGGTGACACCTTAATTCAGGTTGGAGCTTCACTGGCTCCACTTCTGATTGAAGTGAGGATTTCTATAGAAAGGCAGACAGAAAGGAAAGAAAAGGAAATCGCATGTTGTTTCCCTGTCTTTTGGCATATCTTATTTCCCATCACAGGATGATAAAGCAACAGCTGAAACGCTGAAATGAAAGGCTGCTTTCAGGATCTACTTAGCATAGCCATAAGCAGAACACACAAGAGATTTCATGAGGCTGATTCTGCTGACATTGCCTACCTGAATTGGAGACTCACAGCATCCCAGTTGAGAGGAAACAAACTTCCCATGTGTTAGAACCACATCTCTGAGTTTTCTGAAGTTCGCTGCCTATAAATAAGGCTTTTTTAACTGAAAGTCTCAGCACAAAGCACAGCCACGAGGGCTTCGAGTGCTCTCTAATTTTTCAGCTTCCTGCACTGGGACTTGATTGTTTTCCATGGCCTTTTGTGCTTTTAGTTTATGAAAAATCAATACTTTAATATAGAAAACCAGTCCCCCAGCTATCTATTTAGAGCAGTATTACCTCTGGCTCTGTTGCTTCTGCTGTTCTGCTCACTCCACTCCATGAAACTGCTGCATGTGTTAATGCAGCAGGATGAGACCCCCCTCACTCAGGCAGCAGGATGTGCAGGGAAAGGCATCGCATCACCTTCAGCAAGGAGTTTGGTCCATCTGCTGAGTTTCAGCAGCATGAATTCGAAGTAACCAGAAGGGTGAATTCTGAGCACCAACTGCAGTGTGGTTAACCAGGAATTTTCAGGTTTAATAACCTTTTCCTTCCCTTATCTGATTGTAAGACAAAGGACTATTGTAATAAGGGTGAGAAACACTTTACTGTGGGTTGCTTTCAGTTCAAAAGCAAATAAAACCCCAACCCAGACCACAAAAAGAGATGCAGAAAACAAGGCTGTTAGTGTTTCTTTTGGCCTTCATAGGTGAAAACCAGGTTTGAGATATCATTAATTTTCACTAAAAGATAAGAAATGATTCAGAAGATAAGATTTCAAAATGGCATGTTCCAACTGCTTCACTTCAGCTGTGTTTTGGGTTTGTTATCTCAGAGAGCTTGGTTTGGGGTGGGAATTGTAACATGTGTCATTTAGCATACAATGATATGGCAGAGCTGGCCTTGGGAGACCTCTTATGGATCAGCCAGGTCTCTTTGTGCAGGTGATTCGGGATGAGCAGGAGGTGGTGCAGGTACTTGTGTTTTTGTTGAAGGGTCGATTCCTGCTCTCAGCCCATCTGTCCCTGCACAGAGTTCTGGGGACAGCCACTGCCACCAGTACTGCATCTGTCTAGAAGAAGGAGGGGAGGTAAGCAGGGAATGGCCATGGCAGGTCTATGGCAGAGGCATCAATCCCACAGCAGCAGTGCTCAGGTACCAGAGAAGTGTTATGGCGCTACAGCTCTGCATTTTCTGCTCTCACTCAGTTTCTGAAAGAAGATGCTGTGACAGCACTGGGAGCCATTGGGTCCTCATCCCTCCTGCTGAGGGCATGAAAACCTCACACTAGGCTCAGTGGGAGCCCTCCCTCGGCAGTGTGTTAAATAGATTTGATTTAACATAGGGCACTCCAAACACCTTCCAATGGTTGCTCACCACCAAAACAAACCTTTTCCTTCCTCCAACACTTCCCGTACTTATTCTTGTCAAAGACTCAGTGCTGAAAGGTGCTGCCTTTTCCTTGCTTTTCCTTTCCTCCTATGGCAAAGGTAGAGGGAGGAATTTAAGAGGACCATGTATTTAAAAGAGCAGAAACATGTCATGCTGTCTTTCCCCATCCCTCAGGCTTCAAGCCCAGCAGCCCTTCACCCTCTATGCCCACCCAGTAATCCCCCTAAAGC
The DNA here is from genome assembly GCA_032466535.1 of Forpus xanthops. Taxonomy (NCBI): domain Eukaryota; kingdom Metazoa; phylum Chordata; class Aves; order Psittaciformes; family Psittacidae; genus Forpus; species Forpus xanthops. The sequence continues at coordinate 178,087 of JASSUY010054808.1, read as the reverse complement.
AAAACTGAGAGGGTTGGAAAGAAGTGGTTTCTGCAGGTAGGTGAGTAGCTCCTGTGTGCAGGGAGTTATTTTTGGCTAGGTATGAAGTACCACGTGAGACACAGTCTTCACAAAATGCCAAGCAGTCAAAGCCAGAGCCGTGTGCTCCTAACCTCTTGCACTGAGGTAAAAATAAACCTTAATAAAAGGGCTGAGGAGGCTTAATGGGAAGTGGAAATGCAAAAAGGAGAAGAAAAAGAGAAAACTTCGTTAGATGAGTCTCAGCAGATCTGAGGGGACGCAATGGGATTTCTCTGTATCTGACTGCCTCTCTTTTCATTGAAGGTCCTCAGTTCTACAGGCCAGGGCTATGGCAGGCTGCCCGTCCACATTGGAAGAGTTTGCAGGTCTTTGGTTCCTGCTGAACAAAAGGTTCAGGCAGTGTTGGGCAGGAGGAGATTTCTTGCAAAAAGCAGCCTTGAAGATAAGACACCCTGTGGGGACTGCTTGATTATTGACATTGCCAGTTGCTTTGTTACAGACCGCTGGTGATTTGCTTCCCTATACCTTGTCCCTCAGTTCCACTTCCGTGAATGGGATTTTATTGGCTATGTAAAAATGCTGTGCAAAATATGGGCATAGCAGAGATGGCAGTGGTGTCCTCTATCTTCAGTACGTTGAACCTTAGCCTGCAAATAATAAGTCTCATGGCTGACATGTGGATACTTGCATGTTAAATCAGGCTCGGAAATCATCCTTCAATGTCTGCTTGAAAACCTTAGTAGGGGTTTCCATCTCTAGCTCTGCAGTTTCAGGTAGCGCACAGCCCACCAGGTTGGCTTCACTGGGAGCTTCTCCTGGAAGTCAATCTGAAAGGGCTGGAGCAGTTTACGAGGCACCCTGGCTGCCCTTCATGTTCTCACTTCCATCTCACTCCCTCTTTTCTTATATTTTCCCAGATTTTTTCACCTGTTTTGTCATAGTTTTTCACAAAATAGCTGGCTCAGAAAAAAATCCCAAAAATGTCTCCATCAGCACCAACCCCAAACTCCAGCATTGCAGGGGGTCTCTATCTGAGTATTACCTTCAAAACAAAGCAAATACTAAAGCAGTGTTTCCTCCCAGCCATAACACGCTCCCTTGTCTCCATATATAGGTGTCCCAAACAGTGCTGAGCAAAGCTAATCAGCTAGAGAGTGAAAGTCATCCTGGTGGGACTGTGGTTGTCTGATCAGAATAGCATTGCAGTTCTGGAGATTGTGCTGTGTTCTCCTGCAGTGCCCTATCAAAGGAAGATTAAGTCTGCCTGTAGTCTGAGGTGGCTGTTGTCAGGGGTTCTGGTAAGGTCAGGCTATTCTTATTTTCCTTTTGCCTAACTTCAGGCTCCTGGAGGCAGGATCTATAGGCAACAATGCCAACATGGAGCAGACCTTGGCTGCCCATGTCTCAGCTCTGTTTGCAGGCTCTCTGCTGCAGTCTCCATTGACCTAAGCACTGAGCAGCCCTGGGCTCTGATGAGCAGAACCACGACCTAAGTGCTGCAGAAGGGATTTCACAGGGACCTCAGTAGGTGGCATGTGTAGACTGGATCTGCTGGCGGCTCTTGCTTATGCAAGATTGATGCTTCAGCATCAATCTTTAATCTGACTGAAGCTTCAGGACCCAACAACAAGTGACAGAGGTTTGGCATCAAAACGGGAGGAAGAGATGGAAAGGCTCTGTGGTTTAAAGCTGGAAACAGCTCAGCCATGTCTGGGATGGAGGGAAGGGAAAGAAGCTGTGCCATCGCCCTGGGGTGTCCTGAGTTCCTCCTGCTCCATGGAGAAAGCAGCACAGATATGTAAGGGGGAAAGGTGGGATGAACCCATTTGTACCCTGTCTTGTCCTGGCTCTGCAGGCATTACAATGTTTGCATTGCTAGTAGAAGGATACCAGTCAGTGCTGATAGAAGGGCACACAGACAAAATAGAGGTCCAAAAGTCAGAGAGCACAGGGTCCCGAAGGGAAACAAGAGCATGGCTTTGCTCAGGACTGGCCCAAAGGCCGCAGGAGGGGGAGCACAATAGGTGGCATGGGGCCCCATGCTGGAAGGAACAGCTGACTTTGAAAGAGATAGTGTGTGAGATAGGCAGGAGCAAAACAGGCAGCATCATGAAATGATAGAATAGATGCCTTTTCTATTGGGCTAAAATGTCTATTTGAGCAAGGGGATTAAAGTAGAAGAACACCACATGTACCTTTCCCACCTCAGCTATTCTGTCCCATGACCACTGGGATACCTCTGAGGAAAGAAAACATGGAGAAGATACTGAGATACAGGAGACACCATGAGTTCATGTGGTCTCTGTAAAATGAATAAACTAATAAAATAAGTGAGTCATGGAGTAAAAACTCAGGGTTTGGTATTGAGACTGCTGGACATGGGTATCTCCCCTGTTTCTTTCTGCATCTTTAGCTTCAGGACTGATGGATGCTAAGCAGCATCACTGTACATAGAAACTTTGCAGTGAGAACCTCTCACCTGAAGGAGTGCTGACTGAACTATTAATGGGGCAGAGGGAGACTCCACAACAAGCAAACAAAAAGAGTGAAAAAACACCATACAGGAACTATAACCTCACCCTGAGCTCAAGTGCCAAGTGTTCAAACCCTGGCATTGCCTCTCTTTGCCTGACAATGCCTCCCAGTTCATTAACATTCAGCTTTAAACCTAAGGAAGAGCAGGAAGAGTCAGGGATCATAGAGGGAGTGAATTCAGAATTAGAGATGGACCTGAACCAAACCCCTGGGTTAGACCAGAACTTCCCTGAAGGACAAGCAGGGGGTTGAATTTTGCAGCTCAGCCCAATCTATAATTCATTATGTATCTCTGGTATTTCTAAGAAGGCTACAGCTGTGATATTTAAATGCCAAACCTTTGTGCATTTTTAGACTCAGACTTCTGTTGTTTTTGAGGCTCTGAAATAGGTTTTGCTTCTCCCTGATTCCTACTGAAACTGGAGAGGGAGAAAGTGCTGTCAGCATCCTAGATAGGCTTGATTCTTCTTGCTGTAGTAACAAGGACATTTGGAATTAGTGAGTCTGGAGCTCAGAGCCATCTGATGGTTGGCTCATCCTTAATTTCAAGGGGGCCCTTAACAAGACAAAGCGATATTGCAATATATTCATCCCTAACACACACCCCTTATCAGCCCAAACTTTGTGATTTCTAAACTTCCATGGCTTATGATTTTCACCACATTCTCCCTGTGGATGAACAGAACAAAGAGGCATGAACTGTTATCACTGATTGAGCAGAGAAGGTGACTTCTGCACTAAACAGCATGAAGCAGGATAAGGGGGAAATGCAAAAGCAGAGCAGGAGAAGGTGGAGGCAGTGAAGGGAAAGCTAAATGACAGGAAGTGTTTCAAACACACAGGAGGTCAAGAGGCCAGCAAAGGCGTTATTCAGGTCCTCAGGAAACAGCAGAGACAAGGTGGTTGTGAGAGTGATGCTGCAAAGACAGACACCAAATTGTCTGCATGATCTGGGCTGTGCATCCTCCAGCACAGAGGCAGGGGCCAGCTCTGCTCAGACCTTGCAAACCTGCTGAAGGCTGCCATAGTGAGAAATGTCACCAACACGTACGCAGAGAACAGAGGAGCTGTGGTTTAAATCAGTACAACAACTTGAGGGAACTGATCTGAGGTTCCAGACATCCCATTTGATACGGGGCACATCACCCAGACTGGGATTGTGACTCCCCAGCTGCTTTAAGGGTACACAAACAGGGCTGCTGCCTCCTCTGCCCATCCAGGAGGCTCTACCTTGTTCTGCATCGCCGCTGGCCTCTGCCTATGGAAGGTTTTATCATTACCCTGATCCTGTAGAGCCTCACAAATAGGAAATAACCCTGGAACCACATGTGGACTCCTTAGATCCCACCTCTAAACTGAAAGTAATTGTGCTGTTGTTTCTCACCCATTGTCAGGATTAACAAAGAAATCTGTGAGCATTCTGAGGGCTGATAATTTTTTATACATAAAAATATGCACATATGCAACAATTAGTTGAAATTCTTCCCATAGAAGCTAGAGCGATGTACTCAGTGACATTTAACCTCCCCCTTCCCCTGCAATCAAAGTCTTTTAAATAGCAATTGCATCACATTTCATTCCATTTTGGCAGATATATCTTTTGAAAGGCAAAAAAAATGTGATGGAAGCAGGAGGAAAATTTTCTGGAGCAAAACAGACTGTGACAGAGCAATATGTATCTGCAGAGGAGAAGAAAAACCTTCCCAAAACTGATCCTGTGGAGCCCTAGAATTAAGATGTTACAGGAAGGAGCACAAGGAAAGGAGTGATAGAGGGAAAAGAAATATATCAAGCGAAATACTGATGGGGTTAAAATACAGTGGTAATGTCCTTCATAATGCCATGAGCCACGGTCCTGCTATAACCTAATTAGCATCATCCACAGCTGATGGAGGGCTGGGGACAGGCTACAAAGCCCATGGTGCTGCAGGAGGTGAAGGGAGGGATTCAGTAATTGCTGCTTTTCCTTCAGACACAGCATTAAGCAAACAGTTGCAGCAGGGTACGAGGCGGAAACAGGCTGAATCAGAAAAGAATCAGCCTTTCAGAGGAAAATCTCTGGTGAAAGGCTGCATTCAGGCAAGACAGGGGTACCTGGTTTACCTGAAGAGGGATGGCGGTTGTATTAGCCAAATCCTTAGCAAAATCCTGGTAATCCTCTTCAGTTGTACAAAAGCAGCTTGTGAGAACAAGTGGGGTGTCTGCTGCTTTCCATATGTTGATTCATACACCTGGCATAATCTTCACCCAGTGACACAAGCTGGCTAGGTGTGTTTGAAGCCAAATGCTCCCACCACAGGGGACACACTGCATCTCTCTGCATGAAGAGCAGCTTTTTGTCTGGTGATTGGTGGATAGCCTATCTCGTTTCATATTTTGAAAAGCCCCATGGGTCCCAAAGGAATGAGAAGCTTCATATGATGCTTTTATCATTATTAATGTTAGCACTTGTATTTAGGGAGAGATGGGGAAGAGATTTGGGAAACGTGAGACCTCTAAGTCTTGATTCCAGCAGTGGGGGCGTTATAGAAACTGGCTACACTAATCAGGAACTGAAGAGGGAAAACACCTAGGGAATTGTGATTTAATTTAAGATAGCTGCCATGGATCTGAGAGAGAAAAACCCCAAGACCAATAAACTGTTTGGAGAAGCATGCAAAAATGTCAATTCTGAGAAGGGAGCACTGTTAACTTTGGCAGGAGAAAAGCTGTGAATAGGCATCATGATGGCTCTGCTGAGCATCAACTCCCAACCTTCCAGGTGGCATAGCTGTGCAGAAAGCACATCTGGAATGAGACACCAGACTGCACGACGTGTGGAAAAACTTGGGCAAGGGTTGGTAGGTACATGATGTACAAGGAACCTGTGGAGCTCTTCACTGGAGTCCAGTCCTGGTTTCCTCCTGGTAGTATGTAATGGAGTAGAGCTTGTGGCACTGGGACAATCCTGCTGCCATTGACCTCAGTGGTACAGAGAGCATGGGCTGACTGTGGGCTGAGGATGGGGATAAACCTCCCCACTTAATCCCATGTATTTAATATTCTCTCCTTAATGCTTTCATGTTCCTTCTTAGGCAAGAGCTGCATGAGGAAGGATTAGGATGGAGAACAGCAGCTGGGGCTGGTCTGTGGGTCCTCCAAAGCAAGAAATGTGAACAAAAAGGTGATCTCAGGTTGATTTCACCCTTGACTACCCAGGGAAAGCATAACTGAGGGCAGGATCTTTGAAGTGCAGAGGGTAAAATCCACTTTTGTCAGAAACAAAGGGGAAGCCTGAGCAACACTGCATGGAGTACGGCTTCCAGCTATTTTTCAACCTTAGGAATTAAATCTAAAAGCTTGAGAACGTCTGTATGTCTGTATTATCAAGGAAAATCTCAGTTCCTTTCTTTCTCCTATTTTCTTTTCCATCCTTTTTTTCACCCCTAGATAAATACAGGGAGGGTCTAGAGGATGTTGTGTGCGTTTACCAGACCAAGAGAACTAAAGTTCCTGAAAGATATCGTGCCAGGCCATTCAAATTTGGAAAGCCCTAGAGTATTCCTATTAGCTGGAATCCCCAGGCCCCAGTGGACTGGGCAAAGGGGCTGCTCTGTGTCTTCAGGTAGGTGCCCAGCTATAGAAACTTCTGCTCTGGTGTCAGAACAGGGACCACATATGTATTTTGGCCACTTTATTCTATCAAGAATATTGTAGAAATCAAACAAACACAGGAAATTGCAAACAGCATGACACCAGCAATTGAAGAGTTCAGCTTGCCTCAAATAGGAAAGAAACAAAGTGTGTGAAAGTGAAAAAAGAAGGGGACCTGGCCTGATCACATATCAAAAGGAAGAGGCCAACTAGATATACATTTAAGTATTGTGTGAGAGAGGTGACTTCACCTTGAACTTGCTTGCTAACCCATGACAGTCCTGCATTTCATGTACAGGGCTCCTTTCATGATGCTGGAAGTCCCAAATACAGCTCATGGGACCTGAATCATTTTCAACTTGAGCATCTTGAGCATCTCTTCCCTCTCCATATGGTATCCCTCACCCTCTAAACCCATTACTGGCTAACAAGCTTTGGTGCATCCAGAAGCTACAAGGGAAGATGTGGAGCATTGACTCCTTTCCTCAGTGAGTATTTTTGTTGTCAGACATCCCCAAGCCCCAGCACAAACAAGTGCCTAACAGGAGAGCAGCATGTGGGATGCCAGCACTGCACTGCTGGCAGGTTAGATGTACTGCTTCATTTTACTTCTGGGCTCTGGGCAATATTAATTTTTTAAGGCAAGGTTAGATCTCAAACATTTGTCAAAGGCATTGTCTGTGAAGCTGAGATCCATCTCCTTCCTCTTGCCACTCTCTTGCTTATTTTTTGCTGTGTCCCTCTTGTTACGCTGCTCTAATCTGTCCTAGAAATCACAGCTTTCCTCTTTGCCTCCCTTCTTGGCTAAACCGTCAGTCACTATTGGTTATCTTCTGCTATAGAAAAGGTGATGGCTTCTCTAGAAAGTCTTGGAAATGCCTGAGTGTGATGTTGGACAGAGACAGCCACATCCTCCCACTCACCTGAGCGTGATGCCACCATGAGCCAGCCTCTTGGAGAAAGAGCTCTTCTGGAGGGACCATAATAAATGGTCCTTGGGTCCAGTACTTGAAGGGAGCAACACCAGGATTATACCTCCAGGGAATCAGCCTTGGTAAGCAGACTAGCAAGAACTAACCTTTTCCTGAACATGTATCAGAAGGTTGTTATTGAGTTTGGGGATTGTTTTTTCCCTTTCCTTCTATTTTCCCTCTGTTCCTTAAAAGGAGAATAAATTAAGAGTTTATCTGTAATTTTCTCAGCAGGGTAACTGCATTGAAGTGCCAGGCAGGATCCTCCATTGTATAAATCAATGCATTTTATCACAAGCTTCGGCCTTCTGGTAATAAACTAAACAAGAGCTGCTGCTTTCTTCATGGATGTAATCAGCAAACAGGTAGAGCAGAAGAGCTTTCCTCATCCTATTGGGGGGGACAGGGGAGGTAGTTTAATGTGACCCAGAGTGCAGATTGAGTCTCTCCTGCAGCAGAGCAATTTCTACAGTTATCTCTGTGGCTTTCTGTCTTATTTCTAGTCCAAACATGCTCTGGAAACCATTACCATATTTATAAAGCTGCCTGGACTCACTGAGCATGCATGAAAGGGTTAGAAAGACCTATCTACTTTACCAGCTGTGCAGTCACCATCTGTGAGAAACAGAGAAGGTGGAAAAAGAGGTTATTCTGTATTTGCTGTGTAGGGTAAGTGTATATGGTCCTTCAAAGGTAGCATCCATTAACATTAGAAAGCACAACTACCCATTCTGGCCAGATAAATGTGTCCTTGATGACAAGTAGCAGGATTTCATGAGTGTGCCTGTTTTCATGCATTATAGGGCAAATAAGTAGGGAACATGGACTGTAGATAAGGAGATTTAGAGGACAGAGAGCAGGAGGAGTCTGTCTTGCAGGTTCTAATTCCAGGCTTAGGCATGGGTTTAATGTGTGATTTTAGCCAAGCAACAGGATTGTGATGATTATAACACAACACATCTTTGCCACATAATGAGCACTGGTAAGAGGCTGCAAATCCTTGGACAGGAGATGTCCAAGACCTAAAAAGCATGATCACAGCTCTTCTAAATAAAAGGTTCCTGGTGGTTTTAATCTGTTATCTCTGTTATCTCTGTTATCTAATCCCTTAGTGGTCTAGTAATCTTGAAGACAAAGGTAGAGGAAAATAGTCTTGAATAAAATAATACGAATTACATGAATATGATTTATTATTGCAAAAAAGTCTGTTGCTTGGCCTGGGGCACTGAGAACTCACTATTCTACAGCAAGGACATTTGGGGAGCCTGTCTTTCTGGGTAAGCCTGCAGGGGTTTCCCATTCCCCTTGAGTTCACATGCTCAGGTTTTAACTAAAGCATCTCTTTCAGCTGCTAGGAGCATGCTGTTTCATCTTCGTCTTTGAAGAGAAGATGATAGAGTGATTATAATGCTGTCCTTCACATGTTAGGTGGAAGAAACAGCCACAGAAGCCACAGGGATAGTTTCTGTACAGAGAACAGGTCATATTTGCTAGGCATTTAATGGGCCTGAAAAAAAAAACAAAAAACACTGTAAAGGTTAGGAAAAAAGGTATCTTTGGTCTTCTTGGTCTTGTCTTTCTGTAGTAGCATAGACTTGAAGAAGATAACACTGAGAGATTACTCACTTTGCTTGCTCCGCTGAGAGCGGATCAGTGGCTACTTACACCCTTTATAAGAGAAAAGAAAAAAACTATTGATCCAGAGTTCCCACATTTATGATCTACATCCTTGTGCTTCCCCTAAAGAAAATTTATTGCTCCCCATCAGCAATAAATCAGAAGACCAACGTTCCTGCTTCCTCTCTGACAGATACACTGTTGTACAGCGTGAGAGAATCACCCCAAAGTGGAGGATATGAGGATTTAACACACAGGCAAGTTCAGATAACAGTTCAGAGCTAGGAGAAGAAAGACATATCAGCTGCCAACATGACAAGATATAGCAAGATTTTAATTATGTTTAATTCATCTAATAGCTGTGCTTGTTTCATATACTAATGTATAAATAGATATTTATTTATACATATTTATTTATATGTATTTATACTAATATCTATAAATGTATAAATATGCCTTAGCAAATGTATCATTATTAAAGCAAAGTAAATAAATACATATTTATAGGGAAGTCTTTAGTGCATTTAATAAACATATACAACTTGCTGTCATGCTGGAGGGTAAGAGAAGGTGAAGAAAACTGGAAGCAAACCTAAGCAAAAAATAGCCTCAGACTGACACTTTCTCCCTAATGGATCCCAAAGCTCTGTTTTACTCTAATTTACAGACCAGTGAGAGATTTGGTTCTGATGTGCAGCAGTCTGAGAAATGAGATACAGTAATTGTGCAACTAGAATAGCAGCATCACAGCTGAGAGCAGGCTGGGAAGTAAAAGACTGCTTTTTCAATGATATTTGGACAAACTCTTCAGCTTGGGTGAAATCATTCCTAGTTGATAGTGAATAAAGTCCTAACCACAGTATCCAGCTGAGAGGATGTCTATATTAAAGGTCTGTATACAGAGGAAACATAAGCTTTCTAAAGTTAGATAACAGTAGGTTGGAGGTCAATGAGGACTACAAAGCCCTGATAAAAAAACCCAGTAGAATAAATCTGCCCATTCTGAGCAGAGTACTGCTGGTTTCAATTGTGCTTGGGAACTTTTACGGCAGTACTGCTGTATAGCCGTTGCATCCTGGAGGAGTTCATAGAGGCTGGCATTTGGCTTTGACCTTAGGGTTAATTTAGCCACTCTTGCAAAATAAGAAATAGGAACCCAAGTTCTTGTCTCTTTTGCTAGTGAGTCAATTGAGTGACATGAAGGTAAAACTGGCGTGAAGAAGAATTGGGCTCTCTAATGAACAGGAACAGCTAGGAGCTTTCTCATAGTTGAAGGATATGTCAAGATGATCACTGTTCAAAACAGACTGGCACAGGAGGATGGAGAATAATTTGTCCTGAGTTGTTTTCCAGACTTGTTCTGGAAACAGCTGGGATGTTTACTGCAGGAATTCAACCCTGGAATAATGGTCCTTGGGACTCACAGGTATCTTAATTTCTCTTATGCGCTTCCCTTCAAAGGATTTTCTCTAAGACCCAGTACTACATAAACCTGGGGTTACCTTCTGTGTGATGCATAGAAGTCCCCTCTGGTGTGACACCTGAGACACAGCCACACAGGGATGCTGCACTGTTCATTTCCCACCTCTTCTTCCCCAGCAGAAGGCCTCCTCCCTCCCAGCACTTGTCGAGGTGATTATTCCTCTTCAGATATAGACTACTTATACCAGAACCTCACCCATGGCTTTGTCAAAGACTTCAAAGCTGCTCTCAACCTACAGCTACCGGATTAACATCAGGTCTTGACCTAATTTTGTTCTGGCAGTTCATCCTACTCCCTCTCATAGCCACCTCCTCTAATCCTGCAGTCATTTTTATAGTCTCTAAGCTTTCTGGGCCTGTTCATCTTTCCCCATGAAGCAGTCTGGGGCTGCAGACACAGGACTCAACACAAGAAGAGAGACATGTACTTTGTTCAGGTGGAAAACAACTCCAGATATGAAACTGTATCTTTTTTTCTTCTAAAACCCAAGCCTTTGGAGGAATTCCAGATGATTTTAATACACAGGAGACTCAACTATAATTGCCAAAGAGGAGGATGCAGCCAGCTTTTCTATTGCCTTGGCCACAGACAGGAAGCCGCTCAGCCAGATGCCTTTCGAGAGAGAGATCAGGTCATCTCAGCGCTGACTCAAAAGCAACCAACCCCTCTCTCATCACTTAGATTTAAATCACAGCTCTTTTACCCACTCCAAGGTCTCATTAATGCCACTGGACTCGTAATAGGAACAGTAGAAATGTAGTATCTTTGCCAGCTTGGGATTGTTATTTCCGTCATACTCAGCAGGAGCACTGCTTGGTTTAATAACTGGATTAAACCAAACTGCTGCACAGGATTTGATCTCAGACATTCTACTTTTCAGTGGTATGATTTAACTTAAGTCTGTCTTCTCTTTCCATGCAAGAGAAACATCATGGTATCAGCATCTGTCTTGAGCACTCACTGCTCTGGGCCTGCTTCACATTCTGGATGGATCTGTGAATGAATACTTTTCAAATGCTATAAATATTTTATGAATTTCTATCCAGTTACTTTAATGGGAAGTTGTAAAAGCATTTAACCATATTACACCCAATCTCTCAGACACTGCATTATTTCAGCAGAGCCATTTTATTAGAAGCAGCTGGCACAGTTGCTTGGTATTGTTTAAATATATATCTACAATATATATAAAATATATATGTGTTTCTCAAGCCAGATGAAATCAGACAGCAGGAAAGAGGAAACAGCCGTGCAAACTCTGTCTCATGTTTGTTCTGATGCACTTGAAAGGTTTCATTTGCTGTGCTTTGCATGACTGCATGCAGGCCTTTAAGCAACTCTTCTTTTATAGACTGGGCAGAGACATGAGTCTGGATGTCTGATGAGCTTTCTCCTCTCCTGGAACACTAAATCCAGATGTAAACATGTGGCATTGCCTAGGAACACAGCCAGAAAGGGTTTCTACTTCTCAGCCTGAGACATCTCTCACTGGGGATACCTCAAGTCTTGTGTTTGTCTGAGTCTCAGCTTATTCCTATTTTGCTTTTGTTGGGGACCAGCAGAAGCAGGCATGAGATACAGTTTGCATCAGCAATGCCAAGCAGGTTTCTTTCACTTCTACGTACGGTTTTTGCGAAGAGACCGAGAAGTCTCTACTCTGAGCCCATTTCTGCGTTAGCAGTGAAAGGGATACTTGTGCCACAGCTCCAGGAGATCCAGCCCTAGCCTCCCAAAGCCCCTGAGCATCAAATAACCGGGAAAGGCCATCCTGCAACAGACCAACAGTACCTCACTCAGCAGAGGATAAAGATGCCACTTTCTTCTTCTCCTCACCCCCCCCTTCCTTCCATTGTTTATTTCCAGCTTTGCACAAAATGACTTTAAAAGCCCATTGAGCTGCTTTTGACCATGTCTCTGTTGGGTAAATGAATTTATGGTCTGCCAGCCTGATTTATGGATGCCCATTCCACTTCGAACAGGAGGGCTGGTGATTTTGTACCTTCAGCCATGCGGGACAGTGAGCTGTTCTGATCAAAGCAGCACTGATTTTGCTGGCATGATTGATTCAATCCTCAAGAATTATAGCAGAATCACACTTGCCCAGTGCAGTCAGTGCAGGTCAGAGGCATCTTCTGCCCTCAAAGACACCATGTCTGAAGCTTGGGATGCTTCTAATGCCTGGGACCTTTACTAACGCCTCCTATCACACCTCAAATCAAGCAGCTGCTCTTTTTAGAAGCTTTCCTATCAATTGCCTCTAAGTTACAAATAAAGAATCACAGAGATTTCTTTTGTGGGACAGACAATACAAACCAAACCCCTTTTTTCCTCCTGTGGTGTTCTTTTTACCTTATTTTATTATTGACAAATGCTTCAGTTTAAAGCTAAACAATCTTCTCCATGCTAATATCCAGCCAAGGGTTTTTTCCATATCTTTTCTACATTGTGACCCCTAGTCAAAGTCAAAGAGGTATAAAGCATAAGAAATTCAGATTTTCTTCTTCCATCTGTCCAGAAAGGAAGGTCACAAACTACAGTAACTTCTGGACCTATTCATCAAACTCTTGGGAGTCACAACTCCCAGATTAAAAGAGCAGTGATTGATGATACCTTTTCCAAGGGTTACATTGGAAAAATGTGCTCCTTATAATGGAAACAGAGAAGAAATTAGTTCTCCTATCTCTCTGGAGTCTGAGTTGAAAGTGGAAAACAGCAGATAAGAGGCTAAATCCTAAAGTCTTTCCTCCAAAATGCTGCCCAATGAGTTTAAAAGTTCTTTAATCATCTTCCTTACATTTTCTTTAGATGTCCCTTGCTAAGAAGGAGTCACGATATACCCTTGGCCACTGGTGGCTCATCCTGATTATTTTAGCTACATGAAAATAGGATCATTTCAGCATAAACTTCAGTTAAGTGTCTTTAAAGCTTTATTGATCCAGGACCAATAAAACCTTTCATTGAAGTTTCACAGACAACCTTTCTGACTTATAACAAAAGCTGCATAGTTTCCATATACCTCAAGTCTCACACTTCCCTCTCATGCTTTGGTCTCATGAGGTGGTCAGACAGTGCAGTGATAAATTTAGGGGAAATAAGGCAATATTTGCAATATGACTCATTAACGGCACATGTCCCTCAGTGCACCTGCGTCAAACGACCCTGCTGGAATTCATTACTCTATCAAAAGAGAGCAAAAGAGAGATGGAGGATATAAAAGAGTGGCCCAGATAAGATGCAAACTCTCATGTGTAACAGGGAGGTTTTTAGTTGTGAAGGACTCCTTCATTCCCAATCCCAGTGACAGAGTTGTTTTGACAAGGCTGTTTTGACAATGCTGAGAAGAGTGAGATCAAACGACACTGATCTGTTAAAGGACTGGACCCACAAAGAAGAAGACAAAGCTGTCAGGATCATAAAGCCAGGGACTGCAGCAAGTGAGCTATAGTGGTTCCCCAGGAGAGCAGATGACACCAAGGCAAAGTGAATGCAAAGGACTGACATTATGGGAGCAGGGCTTTTATTTTAATGTCTTCTCCAAGCACAGGGTATTTTCAAAACAAAATCTGCTTTCATTGACAAGAGAAGCTTCTTCTAAGTTATTTGCCACAGGCTCTGGAAGGTGAGGTAGTAGGGTACGAACTCTGGCTACTACCTGCTCTGTTGAGGATTTAAAGGAACATAATTGGGAAGAATCTGATCAGGACCCACTGAGAGATCCAGCTTCAAGGGGGCAGGTTGTATGCTCCTTACTACATGAAAAAGAAGACACAGACTGGTTCCTTGGGAAGGGTTTGGTCATAAGGTTTGTATCCAGGGCTAAAGGGGAGTCAAACAGGAAGTCCTTCTCTCATGCTTGGAGAGGTGCTGTACTCCACACTGTGGAAATCTCTTTCCCTGCCTTCAGAAAAAGAAATATATATACATATAAAAACCCCAAACAGTTCCTATTATATCAAATACTGAACAATGAAACACAGAGAAATAAGAAGCATGGTTCATCAAGCACTGTAATGACAGCTATCAGCATCTGCAGAGAGTAAAACCCACCCCCAAAGCCAGAGCCAGGTCCAGCTTGGTTCTTGGGAGCCTGGGGCAAAACTGAATCTCTTAGCAATACTTGGCATCCTTGTTATAGATGCACCCACCACTTGCAGAAGAAAGCCTATGCATGCCATGTGCCTATGTGAAAGCCAAGACATGTGAAATATGAAAAAGATCACAGCTTAGATGGGGGATGCCAAAGCTCGTCTGAGGAGTCCTGGGTGTTAGCCAACAACTAACTTGCACACAGAAGATGAACAATTATCCAAAGACAAATCAGTGCCATGCAATTTCTAGTAAGGCATCAGGCTGTCATTTCTATACTGGATAAACACCACCTGCATTGTTTCTCCAGGATAACAATAGTTTCTCTGTTTCCATCACTTCATTCAGAAACCTCTGACATCCTCTTGGGGATGTCTAAACACCATTTTAGGGTCATAAAAGGTAGTGCAAAGGTTTATACTTTTACCCTACTGCTTCCCTACTGCCTCTTTGCTCCAGCAGTGCGTCTATACCTATGTTGGCCCCATAACAGTAGGCATCAGCCCAGATTCCAGCCCAAAGCCTCACATCCAGGCTATGTCTTCAAGAAGCCTTTTTCATTATAGCAGTTCTAAATAGATGTGACCTTTCTTCTCCTGCCTTACAACCAAAACTTCTGTCCAGCCTCTCACTTCATATCTCATAATGACTGCAGGGGCTGCCTTTTCCTCTTCTATTAACAAATGTAAGCCTGGCTCCACTCACACATCTTTCCAGGATACAGAGATCCCTTTTCCCAGCCCACTGCCGTCAGTGTGTTATCCCTCCATACTTCCCCTCTGGTGGCACCCTTTATCACTTCAAACATACGTTGTACACACTTGCTTTCACAGCCCGTCTTCACCCGCCCTCTCCCTCATTTGTCATTCAGCTTGGAAAGGTTGATTCTCACCTTCAGCTGGCCCCTGGTGCCAGTCTTCCCTCGCCCACTTTTCCCATCCTCAAACAAGTTATCCTTGTGTTTATCCCATACTGTTCCTCATGCTCTTTTAAACATCTATTTCATCACACTTCCCCAAAACCCTTCCTAAATCAAACTCACCATTGTGATATCTGGGGTCTCACTCTGACCTACTTCATCTTCTTAGTTCCCTACATTCCTGCCTCTCTTACACATTTCTTGCTTTGACCTAGATGGAATGCTCTTTGAAACAGTGTCAGATTTTCATTCTTTATGTACAGCACCTAGCATATACATGACCTAATCCCAGCTGAAGATGAGTAGTGACACAGAAATGACAAAAGATAAATATGTGTCCCTTTTCCTAAGTGGAAAAATACTGCTTTAAACTTCCATGAAATTGGATTCTTGTTTGCCCTCACATTGTGGTCACAATTGTACCTCTATAACAGTAGTGCTCCAGCCTTCAGCCATGGCTCTTGGATGTTAGTGTTATATGCAGTATAGCATGAATATCTGTTTATCTTTGCAGAAATACTGCATTTTCCTGTTTATACCTTGTAATAAGGACTATAGAAAAGTCTCAAATCTGCTATCCAAGAGGAAAATTCTAAAAATAAATAGTAAGAGATGTGCCAGGGGCAAGTGAGAATAAATAGTGAGAAATCACCCTTCGATGCTAGAACACATCATCCCATATTCCTAAAAATGAGAGCACTTTTGCTTAGTCGTATGACTGGTAACAGCATCTGTCACTTCACGGGAATCACAGCCTTCTCTTGGTTGAGGCAGGCAGAAAACAATTTACAGGAGGAAGCTTGTTCTTTCGACTTGTGCTGAGGACAAACCAGCCATCAGTCATTCACTTGTGCTAATGCTGTTTCTCGATTCAGCAGTAACTGCAACAGCTCATCCTGCACTTCTCAGCCCTGCCTGGTGCTGTGTGCCTTGTCCATACCATACCCAGAAAGTGGGGGTGCATTTGACTTTGTATATATCCCCCCACACCTCTGACTGGTCTGAGTTGGACCTTTGCAGGAGAAAGGCCTTTCTCAGTGTTATTTCTCATTCAAGGCAGCAGACATTTCAGCTCCTGACAGCCTCTCGTCACTCCAGCCACCTGGTGTCTTGCATCTGAAATGTTAACCAAGCTGGGGAGCCAGGCTCTGCTTCCTCTGCTGACTGTTCTGCCCTGAAATAACAGGGCTGGGATGTCAGGGAAGGGTAGGGGAAATAATAACCCATCTCCTCTGTCATTTGACAGGACCCCCACTGTTTGCATGTCCATTGGCTTCCCAGCAGGCAATCACAGGGCATTTAAGGCCTTTGGCCCACACTTTCACTGTAAACTTAATCCGTGTAAAGTGTTTCCTGAACTCACAGAGCCTGAAGCCCTTTTAGATGGCTCCCTGTGAGGATGCAGGGAGAAAGTGCAGCAGGCAGAGCTGAGGTGAACATCAGACTTGCTGAAAGCCCAGGACTGGAAACAAGAGTGGCCACCAAGGAATTACATGGGTCTGACTCGGACTCCTGCTAAGAGCAACAAAGTGACCTGAGGGCATGTGGTGGTTGACCCAGGCTGAGCACAAAAGTGGCTCCTCAGCGGGACAGGGAAGAGAAAATAGAATGAAAGGCTCATGGGTTCAGGTAAGGACAGGGAGAGATCACTCTCCAGTTACTGTCACAGGCAAAACAGTCTTGATTTGGAGGAATTAATTGCATTTATAATCAATCAAATCAGAGTAGCGGAATGAGAAATAAAACACCCACTTCCACCACCCCTCTTATTCCCAGGCTTAGCTTCACACCTGACTTGTCTACTACTGCTCCCTCAGCAGTGCAGGGGGACAGGAAATGGGGGTAGTGGTCAGTTCATCACGCAAAGTCCTTCCTCCCCAGGGGAAGACTCCTCACACCCTTGTCCTGCTCCAGTGCTGGCTTCCTGCAGGGGAGCAGCATCCTTCCATCTGCGCATTCCCCTGCTCCAATGTAGGGTCCTCCCTGGGGTGCAGGTGGATATCTGCTCCACATAGACCTCCATGAGGTGCAGGGGGACAGCCTGTTTCACCAGGGGCTGCAGCGTGGGCTCCAGGGGAATTTCTGCTCTGGCACCTGGAGCATCTCATCCTTCCTTCCTCATTGACCTTGGTGTCTGCAGGGCTATTCCTCTCACATATCCTCACTCCTTCATCTGGCTGCGTTATGCAGCTTTTTTCCCCCTTCTTAAATACATTATCCCAGAGATATTACCACCATTTCTGATGGGCTCAGCCTTGGCCAGTGGCAGGTCCATCTTGTAGCTGTCTGGCATTGACTCCAATAAACATGGGAGAAGCTGCTAGCAGCTCCTCACAGAAGCCACAACCTCTGTTGCTGCCCCCCACAACCAAAACCTTGCCACACAAACCCAGTTCAGGCATAAACATTCTATGAAGTAACATTTTAAACACATAGTAGTATGCATTTGAACAATTCCTAACCTTTGGAAAGAGGGTATTCCCTTTGTGCTAAAGTCACATTTAAGGTGAGTTAATGCCACTGAGCAGAAGAGATGTGGATTTGAAATGAAAGCAGCCACCTGTAAAATGAAAATTGCAGTGTTTTGCACTGAAACAATATTAAATGGATACTGCAGGGGAATCTGGGATAGGTGCTGTGCACTTCTGCTCTTCCTCATGATTGGCATTCCTCAGGCTGGTCTTCAGTTCCCATCACACACTGGTGTCTTCCCTTGGGTCAGGTGACTATCCTATCAACATCTTCTGATTTAAGATGAAACTGCTTATTGAAAGACTGGAGTTTCCTATGGGATGGAAGTTCTTATTTGGAGCAAACCCTTATTATTTAGTCTGCACTTGTTCCAAAAGGAATTGGTATAGAGATTGATTTTATGCACTGATAGCCAGGGAATATGAGCATTTCTGGTACACAGCTTTTATTCTAAGGGTAGCAAAGTACATATTGTTTGCTGAGTCTATAAATAAGATATTAACATCTCTCCAGGAAATCACTGGACTTAATGTAGTTAGGAGCAAACAGCAGGAAACAGTGAACCACCTCCTGTCCCTAGAAAACAAAGTTGGGAATATCTCTGTATACCACAGAAATACAGAGGTGCATTTTAAAAGAGCTCTACAGCCTTCTCATGAATTTTTGCCCAGGAGTTGTAAAGGAGCCTTTCCTTACCAACTGCCTCATGTGTTTGTTGGCTTCCATAACTAGATTCTGAATATACACTTTATTTGTTTGCAGCTGGGATCCCCAACAACATCTAAATTGGATCCCAAGGGTTCAAAACATTGTCTGTTTATGGAAGTATGCCAAGCCTGGACAGCCCTAGTAGATGTACACGTGAGTACCACATATATAGGCTCTGAAGCAGTGTTTGAAAACATATTGAATGTATTTCATACAGGAATAACAGAGCTATCTCTTTGAGAGATGGGGACATTCCATGTAAGTACTCAGTGTTCAAAAATTAATGAATGCCATTGATTGAGTTTATCTTAGCAAATGAAAGAAAATTCTTGCCATTTTAGGATAGAAAAGGTACATTTCCTCACATGTACATTACCATCTGGCGTGGAGATGTATTAATATCTTGCAATATTTAGGTCATAAATCAAACCTAAGCCCTTATTGCACATTCAGAGAAAATTACTTTCTAGTGACATATGGCATAACCTTCAACTTCTATAAATTAATAAAATTCAAGCAAATCTACTCAAATTCATATATTTTGTAGCCACATTTTATTTTTATGGCTGTTGTTAACCACTTGTAACACTGGAGGTCCTAGGTCAATACAGGGAGTTTATTGCAAAGCTAAAGGAAATTACCTTTCAATGACCCAGGGCATGAACTTCAATTCCCTCCCAGTCAATGAGGAGTTTCAATCTTATTGACTGTTGATACACACAGGACACCAAAATTATATGCTGGGTTATATTAAAGGGGTTTTAGAAGGGACACAGTGATAGCTGGTTACAGAAATGCTATAAATGGGAAGCAGGTTTGTCGAACTGTGTGGATTTAACATTTATCTTGCCAGAAGTCACCTGTTGCAATTGTTGTTCTTAATAGATTCTTTGTGAATTCAGAATTCATCATGCAAAGATTAGAATATATGGGCAATTTGTCTTTCATTAGAAGCAGTATTTTTATTCAGCTGAGTAATAAACTGCTTAGAAGGGAGGGGGGAATCTTGTTTGACAGCATCTTGGTTCAGTTTTGCTTTTAAATTTGGCCTTGTTTGTTAATTTTTGCAAAAGCCGTGTTTTTCTGAATAATATTTCTCTGTTATTGTTGTGCAAAACAACCCTGACATTTGCTGCTTTCAAGTTAAGCTGTCAGGATTTACATCTATTTAACTAGAAGTGTGGAATTAGAGACAGGAGATGCCACATAATGTACCCAGTCTTTTTCTGGCTGCTTGTCCACGTTTGCAGCTCAGTCACCAGTCCACACATTTTGATTAGTTACCATGTTTGATTTACCTCTTTAGCCCATATATCTTCTTCCATCTAGTTTTGTGCCTGAGTCCTTGTTACTGTGCCATATTTCCCTGGTTTTCCTGATGCACTCTCAACCCCTATATCTTCTTATCTAGGCTTTCGCTGCATCTCCATATCTTTCTCATCGCTGCTCTATTCCTTCCAGCCCCTCCATGATGGCTTGAGGAACACAAGGTATAGATTGGCTTTGGCTTCCTATTCCCCAAAAGATCTCAATGATCCTCATCTAAATCTCTCCCTTCCTCTTCCAGTGATGCCTTAATAATATCCCTGTCTTGGTCACCATGTTGTATTTTTTTCCTGTCCTAGTGGATTACTTTCCCCTCAGTCTGAAGTTTACCAGGAAAAAGCATTCTACAGACAGTCTTAGCATCTCTTTTTCTCACTTTCATTTGCACACACCCACTTCTTCGGTTCCTTCTAGCAGATAAAAGACCAAGATGAGGTGGCTGGAATTCGAGGTTGTCAGTGTTGATGTCGCAAATTAGAGGCTCGTTTTTAACAGTAAGAGCAATTAGTCATCAGAGCAGGTTCCTAAGAGGGATGATGAGTCAGCCTCTTTTGTGAAGCTGCTGAACTTTTCCAAAGGCTGTGTTTTTGAATTAAAATGACAAAGCTCTTAAGCTTGGGAGGAGAATCACTGGATGATCTCCCACATTTGTGTTTTGCAGCAAGTCAGACTGTATCTAATGCAGCAAGTCAGACATCATCCTAATGGCCTTCTTTGGCCTTAAAAAGATACATGACTTCTGTCCTGGGTAGAGTTCAAGTTCGAATTCAAGGATTTCAGTATCTTTCCTGCTGTCCAGCTTCCTCTTGCTTTTCCTCCTCCGCTCTTCCCATGTCCTATGTAGTGTTTGCTCCTCCCAAGCAATTTTCTTCCCAGATTCCCTTCAGCAATTCACATAATTCAGTAGATTATGGCATGGAGATCTTTACATCTGGCTTCTTTAGATGGGAGTTTACAGCCTGTCTGGGGTCACATGATTATATCCCTTTGGTCACAACATCTGAAAGTCCAGTCACGATTAAAATGGGAAATGTAGAAGATATGTGAACTGTTCACCTCTGGATCTTCACTGTGCTGCCTAAGCTAGCCTAATCAGAGGTAGGAAAGAGCATTACAAGGACTCACAGTCTGGGAGATGCCTTCATGGAAAAGAGAAAGAAGAATTGCTTAGGAGGGTCTACGGGGAACAGCAATAGTTCCTGCGCTCTTCCTTGGCATCATTATTAATAACTTGCAGAGACAGAATAGTGGCCTTTGTGGTCTTCTCATCTGACTGCTCTGGCATTTACAGCAGCACAGGAATATGGGAGGGTGCAATAGCGAATGATCCACATAAATAATTCCTGCCAATTGCACATGATTTTAAAATTCTTAACAAAAAATACATATATAGATTTATCCCAAAGCTCATGTCTTAACGACAACCTTTTTTTTCCAGTGCACCAAGTAATTGATACATCTCCTATTGGGCTCAGGTTTCTTTAAATAATGATCTTTTTCCTTTCTTTCTCTTACAAAGCATTCTGGGCGAATACATTTTCTATAAAACCTGTGGCAGCAATAGAAAGTCAGGCCTCAGGGGGAAACTTTTGCACATTCCTTTAGCAGGTTGGCAATTTATCTCATCTGGCCTCCTCTCCCCTGCCTTCTCCACTCTTTCTAACCCCTCACTCCTGGCTTTAAGGACTTCATCCAATCAAAGCATAAGAAGCTTAAACAAAACAAGAAAGAAAACGTAAGTTGGATGTCAGGAAAAGATTCCTGTCAGTGAGGTCTGCCAGAGCATAGAATAATCTCCTGTTGGGAGCAGTGGGAGTCCATCACTGGGGTAGACTAAAACTGGATGAAACTAAAATCAAAATCAATATCATCATTAAGGGAAGCAGCCTGAAAGGCTGAGGGATGGACAGGAAAATCTGATGTCCCTAGAGTTTAAGAAAATGGCTGTGACCTGCTGTCTACCATTTAACCAGGGTTTTGATCAACGATCCAAGGAAGACGAAGAAGGGTTTTTCAGCAGTCATTTTTGGTGTGTGAGTGCTTAGTTCATAAGTAGTTTTCTGCTTTTTTTTTTTTGGGGGGGGGGGGGAAGGTTCTTGGGCATTGAAAAGGCAAGATATTCAATACGGTATTACAATATATGTGTGAGGAGTATGATAACAATTATAACTGGGGGTTTCTACAGTGAGGATACAACTCAAGTTCCAGCACTGATTACGCTGTCTAATAATCAAAACAAACAGGTTGTGTGGGGCTATCTGCTTTTCCTCGCAGTCAGCTGCAGTGCAGTTGCATGTACCAGCTGGTTGGATCTGGACCTTAGCTAGCTTCCAGGCTCTGTCCCTGAGAACTCCTGGCTCAAGCACATCTATTTAAGGTCAGGTTTTTCTAACACCAAAAATAAATCAGACCAGATGGATTAAATAAAGAAAATCATTCTGGTTTCTGAGCATGGGGAAGTTTGGCCTTTGGGGGATACATCTGCTCACTGTTTTGCTTCCTCATTTTCATATCCTTGGAAGAAACACTCAGGTAATGGGGCATTTGGAGAGGATGAGGGTGCTCCCATTTAACTAGATGCAGTGACTTACATATAGAGGAACAAACAGCACGTGAAAACCCAAAGGCCTGGACTCATGCAAGTTTTAATCTGGAGACACTTTATACCAGATCTCCCTAACAGGACTGGGAAATACCCAGATAGACCCAGTTTCAAAACGGAAAGCAAGAAACCTGCTCCCAAGAGGAATAACACAGTGGTCCTCTTCTAAACAGCCCAGAGCCCTGTTTTTTTTTTTGTCATACCTTTCAGACAGAGCCAACAATAAAAACCAATCCAACCTGTTAGAAATGCACTGTTTGATTTCGCCTGCAATATCCCACTGGCACCAATCATTTCTGGTCCTCCCCATCTTACTCTTTGCAGTATCCCACCAGCTTTCTCCTCATGCACTGGCTTTTGACAGCTGGGATAAAGGATAGCAGAGAGTGTGTGTCAACTGCAAAATAAAGGCATGTTTTATTGGTCTAACCTCTGTAATGCCAGATGTAAATCAGCCAATTGCCTTTATTAATGATTTGTAGACAGCACTGTTTGAACAGAACAGCTTTGTTTTATCCTAGGAGAAAAAAATATATATATTGAAAAGAAAAAAAAATCTCAGCTCCCTGAGATTGATTCCTGCTGTCAGGAATCATTAGGTATTTGGTACTTCTGGAGGTGTTGGGCTGTGGGCCCATGTTGGATAATCCCTCAATCCCTAAATCATTTCACTGTAAACATAATCTTTGAGTAACAAAGTCAGTCTTGGGGATCTGCCAACATCTCGGGATGAAGCTTGTCAAACGATTTCTCCAATTGCCTTTGCATGTAAATGGCTTGAAAGCCCAAATGCTTGGCAAGGCTGGGGATGCTGAATCAGCAGTGAAGAAGCAATATGCACCCGTTCTGTCTCAGAACCTGTTCTGCTGCCATCTGGGAAGCCTGAGCTGAAATCCCCGCTAGGTCACTACAGCCTCCAAGGAGCCTGTGCTCTCACACTGCCTGAGCCATCTTCTTCCAAGCAATAGACCAATAGTTCACTTTAATTACGGCAGTTGTCTTTGGCTTGGGAGCTGCGTGCTGCCTTGTTATCAGTGTCTTCCTCTAGACCTTGCTGTGGGTTTGAGCTCTTTATGAGTTAAAATTAAACTCAGCTTTGAATACCTCTATAACCTCACAGCCCTCATGGCTATCCTTTTCCAAAACACTGAACAGAAGGAGATTCCTCCCAGCACCTCCTTTCTGAAGGCTGCAGGGTAGAAGGTGAAACTTGTCTGAATTTGTATGGCATAATAAAAATAGCTGCCTGGTATTGTAGATGGCTTATGTTAAGATTTAGTGTAATCTGAAAATATAACAGATGTCTTTTTGAAATATGTTTTATTACTTTTCTGTGTATCCCAGACAAGTCCAGACTTGTCAAAAATATCCTTTACTTATTGAGCATTAGTGAGATTGAAAAGACTACCAATGCAGCACTGAATGTCAAGAGAATGGGCCATATTTTTCTTATGTGAAAGTCTCTTTTAGGGACTATACCAAAGCAGACTTTGATGCAATACGGATTGCATGTTTATGGAAGGATTTATAGAAAGGTTGCTTATTTGGAAACACAGATGACAAAGGAAACCAGTCTGGACCAACTTGTTGAAAGATAAGGAAAAGAGAGATATTCAGGTATGTTCAGAGTAGCTTCAGTTCCTTGGGCTGCAGAGGGCTGACAATGGTGCAGACAGCAGCCCTGTTTCCCTTTTGCCTTGGGAGAGAGCATGGAAAATCAGCTGAATGAGAAATCTTAATTTGATAAGATTATAGACTAGAAAACACATCTTTGTTTAGTGTTGGCTGAACTCTGTATCACCCATAAGATGCTGGAGGAGAGTCAGGATTGTTTTCTGCTTTTAACATCATGAGTCTAATTATCAGGCACCTTATCCCAGTTTCCCTACTTTACCAGATCCATGTATTCCTACCAGATTTCATGCTGATACTGTTTTTTTTTACTCTTCACTGCTTACTTGGTCTTTTCTTGCCCAAGACAGAGATTACCTCTTCTCAGCCATTGTATCCCAAACAAACTAAACTCCTCTAGTGACGTTTCTAAGCCTAAGTGAAGGTAAGCAGAGCCTTTCAAATGGTCTCTATGAATCCACCTATATTGCATCTCTTCTGACCTTGGGTGACCAAAGCTGTCATGCTGTATTCCTGATAAAAGAACATTAGGGCTTTGCATAATGGCATTAATATCTCCTTATCTCTATGGGGAATTCTTTGCCTGGTACAACCTAGGCTACCGTTTGACATTTTCATGGACAAAACTCATTGGTGATTCACAGTCCTCCTTTGATCAGCTTGTACACCCTGATGTTTCTCCTCTTGTGACATTTGCAGAGGATATGTTCCAAGTCCCAACACATGTAACAGTGTGAATTACACCATCACACGCCAGCCCCTTACTCCGGCCTTTGAGATCATCCAATTCTTCCTCTGTGCAATGCCTGGCTGTGCCTGTGAAACCTCCCAACTTCCAGTCAGCAAATGCTAGATCAGAGCTGAAAAATCTCAATCCAAGGTCATTCAGGAAGAACTCCTTATTAACCTCCAAAAAAATAACTCTTCTTTCAGCTCTATTTGTTCTTACCTCCCCATTAAATACTATCAGAGACTAGTTTATAAGTCTCATGTTCATTCTCAGCAAGACTAATGAAACAAATATGGCTCTGTTGAAATACACCGAAATCAGGACTGGTTAAATACATTAATGTTCCTTTCCCTCTTCCAAAAAAATAACATCTTCATAGAGAAACGAGGTTAGTATGGAACCATCTATCTTTGGAAATTGAGCTGATGAGAATGATTTCAGAATGTCTGGGTATTTGCTGACAGGAATTGATCTAATTTAGATATTTACGTAGTTCATATTGTAGTATCTGAGCATATCATGGCTTGCAAAGTATTTCTCTTGAAAAACAAGAGGTTATGCCAAGTCTAGTGATGGAAACACCTTCATGGCCATGTAATATGCATCAGTAACAAAGCTAAGCCCAAGTCTTTGCTCACAGATGTAGCATTTCCTACTGACTATGACCCCAGAACAGAATCTTACATCATTCACCTCAACATTTATCTGTCAACATTTATGCTGTCATAGACACAGCACTCATCTTCCTGCCACTAAGCTGGGACTTGGCCTCTCCCAGGGAATAGATAGACTGCATTGAACTAGATGAGCTTTAAGGTCCCTTCCAATCCAAACCCTGCTGTGATTTTGTGACTTCTTTCCAAGTGGCAAAGTCTTCCTTTATTTTTTTATCCTTTTTCCTCCTAGTGCCATAATATTTTGCTTTCATGCAGCACCTCTCCTCCTGCTGGGTCCTTAAGCACCTTGCAGATGATCTGTGCAAAGCATTGTTTCACCCACCACTGAAAAGCAGCTTTTGCTGCTTGGGGAAAATTGAGCGGTTTGCATCTATGCCACTGGGATTTTTGAGAGGCAATGGGAGGAACAACTGAAATTGCAGAAGGAATCAAAGCAGGAAAATTCAGTTCACCAGAGACCTTCACTGCCTTTTCCCCTTGCAATAAAATAGCACAGAAATCTGCATTGCAAGCGAGCATCTTGGGACTATATTATACCTTACTTAAAATCTATGTCTCTGATGTCCCCAAGTCATTGTTCCTGCTACAAGGTCCTGCCACAGCACTCTGTGTTTCAGAAGAGGATAGAGATGCTGAGGGCTCCTTTGAGGGATAAACAAAACCCAAAGGGTCAATCCAAAGTGTTCAATTATGTATTCTTTGGGGTGAAGCCATCCGGGTGGCTGGCCTGTGCTCCTACAGCAGCTTGGCCTGCTCCTGCTGGGCACTGCAGCAATGCCAAGGGCAGAGGCAGTTGTGATCATGAGCCACAGATGAACATTTTGGCCTAGATGCTTTTATCAAAGCCTCTTTCAAGCAGAGAAGGGCAGGCCCTGCAGTCACTAATGTGACATCCCTTGGCCCTGCCAACTTCAATGGGGAAGGATTTACCCTGGTGTCCTGAGCGATCTGTCAGATCCACCTGATTTGTTTCTCATCCCAGCTTGTGTCAGATGGAGCTATGATTTGTCCTGTCACAAACATCAACCCTGACCCGGCTGCAGGCTACAAATACCCCTCAGAGAGGCTCCGTTTAGGAGGTAGCTTTGCCACTTTGGGCACCACCACTGCATTCTGGCAGCTCCTTATTGATGCCACATCCAGATCCCTTAATGCTCCCACTAAAACACCCTGATTAAATCATGTCTCTAATTGGTTGCCTCATTGTACAAACATAAAATTCCTTTCCCTACCAGTGAGCTGAACTATTACAGCCTGTACATCTCCAGCTCGGTGCTGAGCTTTCTCCAGCAGTTACAGCAGCTTCCCTGCTGTCCTCTGTGCCTGCATCCTGCAGCTGGCTCTGTTGCAGACCCCCAGCATCCCCTCTTTCTGCTCTCTCCATCCCCACTCCTGGGAGGTTTGGGGTCGGCTTCTTCCCTCTGGCTGCC
This sequence comes from Forpus xanthops, assembly GCA_032466535.1. Lineage (NCBI taxonomy): Eukaryota > Metazoa > Chordata > Aves > Psittaciformes > Psittacidae > Forpus > Forpus xanthops. The sequence goes on along the minus strand of JASSUY010054808.1, from coordinate 151,245 downwards.
CTCCGGTGGCCGCATGGAAAAATGCAGCATCAGTTCTGCAGGGTACCAGAGGAAGAGAGGGGGAAATCCTCCAGCCCATAGAGCTGTAGGTGTCTTTTCCCTCTGAAATAGAAACGTTTTTCTGTTCTATAGCTATCCTTGGCCATCTACATGTGCTGGTGATCAAGAAGTTCTGTAATGCACAGAACAATCTCACTATTCTATTCTGTCTCATCCAACGCAAGTGAGGAAGGGAGAAAGACAACATGAGATGCTCTCACATGATCTGAAATACAATAGGGATTAGGGGGTTTGTGTAGAGGCTGAACTGGGAAAGAATTAAATTGTGATCATCTCCAAATCCTAATCTCCAAATAGAGAGCTCTAAAGACTATGGGGAAACTTGCTTTTGTCCCAAGGCTGCCCTTGCCTTTCATTCCTATGTTATAAGTCCACTTCACTGCAGCGACAGAATATCTCCAAGGTCAGTGGGTGCCATGCTCATGCTTCTCCACCTCATGACATCTTCGCTCAGCTGGGCCTGACCAGGTCTTGGCAGTGTTATTTTCATAGCATCAGGGAGCTGCTGACCAAGGAGCCAGCTGGACCTCATTACTGGCACTGCCAGACGCGAGTTCTTCCTGCTGGGGATGCTGGAAGTTTCCAGCCAGGACCTCAGGTTGAAGGGATGGCACAGACCCACCATCTTGATAACTGTCCATGGAAACAGTCGTTTCCCTTCTGGAATCAAAGCCATCTTCCCCTCGGGCCTCTCTGTTGGAAGTGGGACGGCCATTAACAAGTCTAGCTGAGCAGCCATATGGCTCTGCAATTGTCTGAACCTCCTGAAGGTCATGGCTCTGAAAAGGACAGGGAGAAACCTGTGGGCCTTAGACCTTGTTATGTACTAGGAAACTACTTTAGATGATTACTGGGAAAAGAAGGACACAGGAGGCCACCATGTCTTCTCTGGCTGCTCAGGGTGTTCTGCATGATGCTGTGTGTTGACTCATCACAGGAGGGAAGGACATGAACACTGATGAAGCTACTGTGTGTGAACTGTGATCTCCACATGCAGGTGTAGGCCTGTGTGTGGTGAGGGCTGAACACCATGAATCATTGCCTAAAATAGCCCTTTTCTGGAGCTGATGCTATCTCACAGCTTGAAAGAGATCATGGTGTGCAAGCCCAGAGCATGTCAGGTTTCCTGCATTGGGCTGTTTGTAGCTTTCCTCCTGCACTTCACACTTCCATCTGCTACTGCTGGGTTGGCTGCCAAAGACTGCCTCTGTGTCTTCACAGCCTGAAGATCTGCTCCTGGGAGTAGCCCCAGCAGAAAGACAGTGCCAAGGCTTGCAGGGGGTCTAACATGGATCTGGACCGCTGGGGTTGACAGGAGCCTTATGAGGACAGATGAAAGACCACAAAGTTTTCAGCCATCGGAGAAAACAATCATTTAAGTGCAATTGGCAGGACAGACAGATCTGGAGAAATCCCAGAGGAGCTCAGTCAGAATCCCAGTGATATTTTAAGACCACATTTGATGTGTCAGAGCACAGGTAGCAGGCACTGTTCTTATGGAGATGAGTGTGTACTGGTGACTAAATCCACAAGGTGCTAAGCTAAATTAGACACCGCCCAGGGCCCGTGTCCCATTTAATTACCACCATGAGGAACAGGCTGTGCCAGGATCCAGGAAACCTGGTGGACAGGAAACAGGAGATCTGAGTTGTGCTCCCATCTCAGCCACCAAACTAGGAGGTGAATGTGAGCAACGCAGTTGCTGTGTTTCCTCTCTGCTCTCCAATGTGTCTCAGCTATTTAGATCAGCAATCTGGCCCAGGAAATGTTATAATTTTGCATGTTTGTGCAGCATCCATCACCAGATTCTGACAATGTTTTTGTTGTTTTCATACAATGGTAAAGTCCTAAAGGCACCTTGCACATTGCTCTTGGAGCAGCATCCGGTTACAGAAGAGAAGTGATATCTGCTGTAAGTTCCCTAGAGGATGAGAATGGAGGAAGGTTGGCTTCTCCTGTCATCTCCCAGGATGCAAGGGGAGATGACCTTCCTTCTTTCCAGAGCTACTCTTTCTGCTGCAAGCCATGAGCTGACCCTGCTGTCAGCTCCAGCACTACACAGGAGGATGAGACATATTCTAATGTCTGGTCAGGAGCTATGAAGATTTCTTGGTGCTGATCTGCCTTCCCTTCCCAGCAGACCTGGCTTGTCACCTTAGATTCACTCTGATGTCACTCATTCCACTGAAGTTCCCTCAATGCATAGGACTGGGAGGACAGATCTTGCTGATGAAGTCAGCATGTCTCCTAGCAGTGAGGACAGCCAGCAACAAACCAAGGGTATGCTTGCTCAGTATCATTTCTAAAGGGCACAGCTTGAGTGCATGAACAGACCAAGCCAGCTGAGGACCACTTTCACAAGAAGGCTTCATTTTCCTCCGTCAAGTCAGGACCACGCACCTAACAAAGCAACCTATATCTGAGGATGCTCCTTTGAGAAAGCTCCATCAGCATCAGTCTGTTTGGTGAGCTGGTTCCTAGCAAGATGATATACCAGCACACCTTCCCAAGGGGGTTTCAAGGCATTATGCTTGGCTGGCCCTTGTTCCCTGTCTGCTTGTCTCCCCTTACCTTGTCTGCGGTGTGGTGACTCATTCATGCCTGCTGGCTCCCTGCAGTAATTACCAACAGAGATTTCTGTCATCACAGCTCTTAAGGTAAGCTCATGCTGTGATAAATAAGCTGCTTAGCAGCATGGAAAGAAATGGTATTTAAAGTTTAATATCTTTTTTTAGCCCCCTTTTCAAAGGATGCTGATTTTGTGATCTGTTTGAGAAGATGCAACTTGGCTTTGTTTCTATCTCCAGCTGGGAGAGGCACAAAAAGAGGGAAGGAGAAATGGGTGTGTGTACTTGTGGCAAGACAGAGCCAGGCTGTCTCCCTTCCCTCTCACCTCCCTAAGCTTTACAATAGTGACTTACACTCTCATTATACAACTTAATTCAGGCTGGCAGCTGAACTTGGCCTCTTGGCTCTGGCTCTATCAGTGCTTTGCACCCATTTCCCATCCATTCCTTCCTCAGGAATAGGAAAAAAATATAGGACCTGGCAGCAGCAGGCAAAGATTGCTGTCAGCATTCTCACGGGACCCTCTGGTTCCTGCTGTGGGCTTGCATGGCCTGTGAGTCTTGGCTTTCTGGACTGAGCATCCTGGGGTTCAGAGCAATGCATGAAGAAGCTTGTGCAGGAGTATGACAGCTCAGCATTGTGCAGCTACTGAGATTTCTCTCCATGACCCTGCTCGAAGCTCAGTGTTTATCCTCCTACCCCTAGATCTTGCAGAAAAGGATGGAAATAAATTCAGAAGCTCTTTTTCTCAGCCAAGGAATTGAAAAGCTTGGCCTTCCCCTGAGAGGGGCTGCAAGTGAGGACTGCAGCTCACTAAACAGTTTGACCAACACTCAGGTTTCTCCCTGCCTTCAAGAAAGGGATTTAAATGACTGTGTCAGTTCTCCCAGTACATCCTCAGATGCATCAGGAAGGCTGTCCCCTGCCTCAGTCTTCTGGCAGGGAAACTGAGACACAGAAAGAGGTGGCGCAGTGCTTCACCCGAAGGGGGTTTAAAACACCAGCAGAGCACCAAAGGGACACCAGGACCTTCCTCAAGCCAAATCTTTTTGCTGTAATCATTAGGAAATATTGCACCTTTTGGGGTGGGGAATGGTTTCCTAAGGCAGGGTAGGTGGGATTCAAAGGCAGACAGAACATTTTCAAGCCCTGCTACTGTGTTTTCTTCCTGATTCAGTCACTGGAGGCACACATAAGGAAAGCACCTCCGGCTGTTGTGTGTGCAGGGACAAGGAGGCTGTGTGAGCACAACTCAGAGTCACCCATGCCCGGCGAGGTGTCAGGCAGCTTCAAGTCAAAGCGGTTGCTGCTGTTGCTGTGAATTATGCTTTCAGATTTCATACCTCCAGAAAAGCTGGCAGACTCCAAACAAGCTCTCTGAATTCAAAGCCCCATGCATCAAGTTACCAGGAACATATGAGTGATTCCAAAGGCTTGTACTGCTTTGAGTAACAATTTATAACAACAAAAGCCTCATTTAAGACAGGGACCCCTGTGGGAATGTTCCTATTCATTTCTCTCTTCTGTGGGTAATTGCAGAAAGATGACATTTAAGTTGTTTTACAAAAGTGGCAAGGAAAAAAAAGAGACGAAACAGGGAAAAAAGAGTGAAAGATGGTATGGTTGGATAGGGTGAAGGAGGAGATAGTCTGGTTAAGATTCCCAGAGGCCAGGAAGTGGAGAAAGGTTTGTCCTGTATAGCAGTCTCAACTCACAGCAGGGTAATATCAGCTACTCAGGATATGGAGGTAAAAAAGCAACACTGGCCATAGAAGCGCAGCTCATCCCTCAGGCTGACAGGTAGATATAAAGTGTGGGTGAGTGACAGACCCCAGTTGCCACTGCCCAAAGCAGGACTGTGGTTTGGTCATGAACAAGAGAGCTCTGGCTGCCTGAATGCCTCAAGGCTGGGAGCAGACTGTGCAACTCCTGGATGCAAATAGCCAAAGAGTGTTTGGTCAGTGACAGGGACCTTCAAACCTCTTCCAACATCTTAGTGTAGAATGAAGACGACCTAAAGGGTGGTAGAATCTCCCTTCCCTTCTATATGAACATCCCCTCTATATGCTCTATATGCATCCCTCTGGGATGAAGGTTCCCGCTAGCTTGTATGAAGGTAATGAACCCTCTTTTTGTTCTGCAGATTTTTAGATATTTACTACCTATTAGAGGAGTTTAAATGTATTCAGTATAATTAAACCCAGGGGGAAACATAAGCCTTTAATATCTCATGATTTCTGAAACAGAAGAAAAAGTATATCTTTCCCTACCAGTCTACAGTACTCCTGCCCTTGGTGACAGGTTTGAGGAACCCACATCTGGGACTTGGTTAATGCACTGAGCCGAGCAGCCACCCATGTGTATGTGTTTGTGTGTGTGCAAAATCATCTTAATGATCCAGAGCAGAAGGGCAAGTGGGTGAGGAAAAGGGGGGTGGCAAGTGGGGCATGTTCCAGCAATGCAGGGATAATTGGCCCTGCAGTGGTAATGGCAAGCTGCTGTCAGCTTCTAGTAGAGTGTGTGAGAGATGAAGCGACACCCTGACAGGTCCTGCTGGCGTCCTGGTCTATCTTTCCTCTGCCAAACAAATGATTACAGCCTTTCTGCTGACACTCAGGAAATGAAATTGGAGGTAATGACTCTCCTGAGGGGCCTGGAATAGGGATGGTGAGAGGGAGCCTCACAGCTTTGTATCTCACCTGGGACATTTTTTTGCCACACTCTTCCCCACAAGTACCCAAGCTTTTCCCATAGGAGCATACACATGGATGTGTGGTGAGGTTGCACACTGAATTTCTCTTCCTCAATACATCTCTGTGGCATTCATGCACGCCAGTTCTGACCACCCAGTGAATTCTGGACACTGACATGGGATGGAGTTGATGACCCTTCAGCATCATCTGGGAGTGAATCCACCCAGTCTTTGATTTTCCTTCTCCTATGCTATATCTCTGTCACACTCCTACTTGCTCAATCTCTGTGTATTTGCAACTTTCTCTTCTATACAGAAGCCTGTGTTAGGCATGTAAAAAGGGATGCAAAAGAACAACATAAAGCACCCATGTAGCTCCTGCTGCAACAGCCTGGTTAATTCTGGGTCTACCTTAAAGCTGAATCTTAGATCACCAATGGTACATTGCCATACAAGAACAAAGTGATGACAATCTCTGTAGGCATCTAATAGGCTGCATTCCTGCTGAAGTGATTTAGTGTAGATGTAATATTATGTCACCAATGGTGGTGTGCGCTAACCTAAATCTGGGCAGGTTGCTAGAATATTCTCTGGTGTCCTGTTTTTCATTAAAGTGACATTGTTATCCCATTGAATGGCTTATGGCATAAACTTATATCCTAGTGGCCACACAAGGAATTGCATTCACTATGCTTGTTAAAAAGAGGGAGAGAAAAACTTAAATGCGCTGGCTGGAAGATGTCTACTATAGCATGCAACAGCTCCACCCCCTCATGATATTCAAGTTCATCATATCTAAATAAATAATGCTTGGAAATTGTCCGTCACAAGAGAAAACAGTCATCTCAAGGATACTGTTGAAAGCTTATGTCAAAGGTAACACCATGGGCATGTAAATTGATTCAGAGTACTTAATTGGCACTGTTTTCTTCACTACATTGGTGTCATTCCAGAACAATCCCAACCCTCAGCACACTAATATCAGGTCATATTCTGAGCCCATTTACTTCACGAGGTTATTTTCTTTGACTCCAGTTCTACACTGTGGTAAGGAGAGGTCAGATGTTTATCTCTTCCACTTACATTGAATTTAATAGATTTTTTGTATCTGATTAAAAACTTTAGAAATAGACCATAATGGCAAATGGATTCGCATCACTCTCATGCTCTCCAACACAGCACAGGGTCCGCTGTGCCAGGTGGTGTGCGCACACTGACAGAACAAACCCCTCCCAATTCATGGGCAATATACCCCAAAGAGGGAACAGCTTTCACTCCTAAATGAGTCAGAGAGCTATTTTACACCCTGAAAACAGCCTTTCAACAAGTTCAGTTCCTTTCCTGGATAATCCCTCATCTTTTCTAATCATTCCTGAAGATCTCTTAGCGCAATGACTATCAGTATTTAGAAACCCTTTACTATTTCTTTAGGTAATTGCCCACTTCTGATCCACAATCTGACAAATGTCCTGAGACAGAGCCCTATAGCTGCTACCCATACAAAGTCCATCACACAATGACCCAATCCTGCTCCCCTCCCAGTTATTACTCTAACTAGCGCCAGCTGCTCATCATCAGCAAGGCCTCTTAAAGGAAGTGGCTTGATTTTGTCACTGTCTTCTTGAACTTCAGGAGTGGTCTGTTTGCTGTTAAGGTTTGGGAAGATAGTAGAAGCTACTATGAGAAATTTTCCCATGATCATTTGCCATTTTAAGCCACTTCTGAGTTCTGGTTTCATTTCAGCTTGGACAGCAATGTGCTTACAAATGGTATGTATCTGCATTTTCTTATTTGAGTAGTTCTCTAGCTTAGTTTGTTAGAGTTCAGTGAGGTGACTGCCATAGCAAGTTCCTCTCCCCATGGGTGCAATGTGGTTGCTACTTTGAGTGGTAATACCTGTGAAAAGTATAACCAAGTCCTCAGTCCTACAGGGTTTTCAAGTGATGGTGGCTGAGGTCAATTCTGCACTGATTTCCTTGTCTGAATGTTATTGTTTTACTGAGATAGCTGGAGGACCCAACTGAGAGTGGGCTCCATTTTGTGCTTCATGATGCACAAAGATAGTAGAGGCTTCTCTTGCCCCTGGGAGCTCACAGTTCACAGCCACAGTTCTTTGTGTCACACTGTGTAGCACAATGTCCTGAGCTTTGTTTTTCATGGTAGTCCAGCAATTGGTGTCATCTCATCTCTATCTGCCCAAATATCAGAAATGCTGTCGTGGTTTGAGGCCCCTCAAACAGTTCTGCTATGAAATCATGGCTGCTTAAAGGATTTGTGGGATTGGTAATTTCAAGTCTGTGGCTTTCCAAAGGCTCTGCCTCAGAGGCATTGCCAGGAAAAAGAACTTTCATAAGTTGATTTTGGGAACTTCTGTGTTGTTGCCATAGAAAGAGATTTCTGAAGGAAACCAAGTGTTCAGAGTGGTTTCCGTCCTAATATTGGGATACACCTTCAAAAGGATGCTGATGTTTTGTTGCCACCAGTACACCAATTTCTTTCTGATGAAGAATTAACATTGTATAGAAATACCTATTAATAGTCAACAGACTGTTGAGGTCATTGGAATGAACCCTCAAACTGAAATCCTGGCTTGGAGCATGGATTTGAAACTGCATGTCCTACCTCTTTAGCTTAACCATTTCTGGCAATCGGATTCTGTTTCTGGCTAGAAATTCTACCTTGCACAAAAAAACATTTAGTTGAATGACAAGATTGGGATTAACCAAATGCCTGTTTTGCATGAAAAGCAGGTTTGGTCCAGCTGCACTGGCCTCTTCAATTAGCTTGTTGTTCCCTCTGTAGGAGTATTGCCGGTGGCCCGTGAAGGACTTTGGACAAGTCTTCCTTCGTTGTTGTGCATTGATCTTATGCATCACAAATCCAGGCAGTGGCTGAGGAGTGGGTATCTCTACTAATTGGTTACATCTGCCTCTAAGGCCTGGCTACCAGCTGGCAGAGGTGATGGGGTTTGCAAGGCTGCCTTGGCACAGAAGCTTTACAACTGCCATCTGTTGGTTTCCAGAGTTGCATTTCCCAGATAAACATGACCTTCCCATGGGAAATATGACTTCTCATTTGCAATGGATGGAATGTAAAAGGCCCCTCCAACTTCTGTGGGATCCTCAAGATCCTGCTTGGCCATTATCAAATGTGACGCTATTGTTTTATAATGGACATAATCTTTCTTCCTGCAAGAAAAAAGTACTCAATTTCCAAAGAATCCATAAAGAATTCTACCTTTCCACCAAAGATTCCTGTATTTGAACAGAACTGTGAAAGAAAAGAAGCTTTGCTGTGCTGTTTTGGTTTCCCCATTGGTGATGCTGAATATTTAATCACAGATTCACAAGGACATTTCTGTTTGGTTTCTTCCCTAGGCTGCAGTAGCTGATCCTGGCTCAGGAACAGATCTTAGGCTGGTCCCAATGGACTCTCTTGTCCAAGAACTTGGCTGTTCTTGCTAGTTTGCTGAAAGTCCTTCAGGTACTCAGAAGAAGTACATACATGTGTGAGGGCAAAATATATATCTATATTCCCAGAGGTCTATAATAGTGCTTTTGTAATGGAAATTTCTTAATGGAGAGAAAAATAATAAAGTATGCGCTTTCTTCAGAAGAAAACTGACAACAGTTCAGAAATTTGGGTTCAGAAGTTGCTTAGGTTCCCTGAGTGCAAAAGAATATCTGGAGTCATATCTGGGATTTCTAGCTACTTTATATTTATGCCCACTGAAACCCTCAAAAGTCAGTCAGGTATTACCATGGAGTTCTAACAAAAGAATAGCTAATGATTAGGATATTTGCTCCAAGAGGCTTGTTATTCTCAAACTTGGGTAGTGCAGTTCAGAACTTTGGAAGATGGGTATCATCCAGAGGGATTTTGCAATGTCTTTGTTGACATAACCATTTCTGACAGATTGATTAATAAATATAACACCAGTACTCACGGCACCAGGACCAGACAGGAGCAGGTACATCAATTAATAAATAATGCTACTCGTAGCTTCTTTCTTAAGAAAAGTTAATAGCTGAATTTCTTAAAGAACAGTTTGTTTGGAAAAATGACTTTAAAATATCAGCATCTAACTCTTAAAAGTATCTTAACCAAAGTAAGGCTTATTTGCTTTCCTTCTCGTATTTTAAAACCACCTTGGCAATTTCAAAACAACACAAAATCTCTTAGCACTGTAAAATAAAGATTCCTTTGCAAAGTTCTGGCCACTCTGTGAGCTTAAACACATTCTCAAGGGCGAGGGGACTCTGGGGACCTCACATCAAATGCTCAAGCAGATATATGCTGAACAAAGAAACTGGAGTGTTTCCTCTGAACCATCAACTCCTTCAGGGCTGATGGATTCATTTGTGGACTTCTCATAAGGGAGTATTCCAGTTTCTTTTTCCGGGACAGGCTGCCTTTGTAACTGAAGAATTGGGAATTACTGTTACCAGGAACCTTGTTTCAACGCCCCAGGGCTAAACAAGCTCAAATCTGTGTTTTACCAATCCAAAGAGACATTTTAGGAGTTTCAACCAGCATCACAAATATGCTGGGTAGGAAACGTGAACTAGGCTGCCCCAGTTGTCAACACAGAGTCTGAGTGCTGCACTAGAGAGGCCAAGCCTGAGTTGTATGAAAAACAAATATAGAAATACTATTCCTGTTGCTTTTCCCCTTGCTATTATTCCAAGGATTAAACATTAGGGATTGGGCTCATTAAGAAATACGGAACTGTTTGTTGTAAGCAATATTGTTAAGACGCACAGTTCTGAATCAACAAGTTACTTAAATTTTTAGCCCCATAATTATATGTACAAATGAAAATCCTGTTGACTCCTGCATGTGCTTAACGCTCTGTTGAACCAGAGCTTTAGTCCAGTCAGCAAATTTGTCATGAACTGATCCTGATTTGTATGAGTGAGTTTATTATTTGCAAGTATGCACCAAATAGGTTGGGCAAATAATTTTTCAACCCATTGTCTTTTTACTGTTTGCTTTAGAATGTTTGCTAGTAATTCATTATTCAGTATCGTTGGTCAAGTGCAATGCATGATGCTTCTGAACAGGAAAGTTGGGTAAAAGGAAAAGGATTAATGAATAACAAATAGCACACTTCCTGGTCTGAATCTTCTGCTGAAGTGAAGGAAACACTCAAACATTTGCAAGCATTTTAATACATTCTCAGTTGCTGCCTTGGCTACTCAAAAGAAGAAATAATACGGCTTCAAGAATCAATGGTAAACCAGTAGGGTATTTTAATACACTCAGGGAAGATACCCAAAGGAAGTAAGTGCCAAAAAAAATACTAGTGGACACCCACTAACACTTTCAGGGGTGCTTAAACCAGCAGCATGATTAGGGTGCATCACAAGCAGATGCTCTGAAATTCCCTCCTAGTGCTTATTTGCAGCCTTTAAAAATCTGCTCAAGCCCACCCAGTGATCTCAGCATGAGGCCACGAAAGCATCTCCTGTAATCATTACTTATGAAACAAAAAGCTTATCACATGTTTGACCTGAATCCTGCCAGAAGTTGAAGTTATACTAAGAGTATGTATGTGAGAAGGGAGAAAAAGCAAGGAAGATTGAGAAGCTGCTGTGATCCTTCTAGTGGTCTGGAGGTGAAAGCAGTGACTCCTTTGAGAAGTCAGTGGAGGAATAGACTTGGGGGTAAGGGGTTTATTTGTTTTCCAATATTAAGTAATAATACTTTGCTTTAAAAAGCAAAAGCAAACATCACTTTTTTCAGCTTGAAATCTTTTGGTTTGAACAATCTAACAATTAATGGAGAAATCACTTTTCTGCAGGAAACAAAGATATTCAGCTGAAAATGCTATTTGTACTTACAGAAAAAAAACCCCACCCTTTCACCGAACCTTCTGGAGAAGTTGGATAGATTTTTGTTGCTAGGATTTTGCACCCAGGGAGGTGAAATCAAATGAAACTGAGGGAAGTGTGCTTAGAGTTTAGTTAGCAAAGCGCAGCCGAGTCATTTCTATTTGGAATAAACCAACCCCCCCCCCCCCATCCTTCTCTCCATGAAACTTCCTACATCTCACTGGGCAGGAGATATTTCTTCCCTTTGCAGGCAGAGGTGCTCCAGTCAGGGCTGTGAAGGGGTTTTTGCCTCCTGCCCTGTGCCTCTTCTCACGCTGTCTGCTGGGTGCAAGATCCAAGTGTCAGAAGCCATGGATTTAGGAGCTCGCCACCAGCCACGGTGCTCCGCTCATTAGAAACAATTTGCATGCTGAACATCAGTCTGACAGCCCCAGCGAGGGATTTGTTTAGCTAATTTAGAGTAATGGAGAAGAGAAATTAATCACTTTAGCATCGATGTTCCCTGGCACCCGCAAAGCTGGTAGTCATCCCCCCCACCTGTCAGCAAGACGCCCCTAGTTCTCCCCCTATTTCCATACATCTTTGCCCCTGAATAGAGAGTTCAGGGATACAATAACAAGCCTGGAATACCAGGCCAGAAGCTGTCAGCATGGAGATAAAAGCAAGGCAGCTATGGAGTGCTTACAGCAAGGTTAAAGCAAACAGGATTATCTTTTCAAAGCACATGAGAGTGCTGATGCTCTCAAAACAAAGGACAGGGCAGGAGCCTCAGCTCCTGTCTAGCTGTGCTCAGCTGGGGAGAAACCCAATCACTAGCTATGGCTTCATTAATGATTGATTAAGGAAATAGTGCTGGGATGGAGGAATCCTGTGGTGAGTGCAGATCCTCTCCAGGTGTTCTGCACCCCTTGGGAAGCAGGAATCTGTGAGATGAGGGCTCCAAGATGACAGTGTCCAGCATTTGGTCCACTAGAGCTGAGCTGAGGGATCTGGGGGATCATTTCAGAAGAAAGTGGGAAATAGGCTCATTTTCAGCTTATTTTCCCCTCTTTTTTAGTGTTTTCAACATAAGTCTGTTTTCGCATATACAACCTCAGGAAGTAAAAGATCTATATTAAAATATTCTGCTCAGATAATACTGAAAACATCTATCAGAGAAAAACCCCACAACCCTTTTAAATCTCTCCAATGTGTTTTGCCACTCCCAGGTGTATTTAGCATGCTTTAGGCATATACCCTTTCCAAGTAAATGAAGATACAAGTTCATGACAGCTGTGACATGAATAGAATCCCTATTGTGAACTCAAACATGCTTATAATTCATTGTTTGTTTAACATTTAGGATCACTGGACTCTCAGACATTATCATGCGTGGCAGCCTGTATTCCTTCTCCCACACTCTTGTTTACAAGCTTAACTTGAGTATTGTTCCCTGGATAGACATCCTGTGCATATTTAATTTCCTGTGTATTGTTCCCTAGTACTCCTCTAATGGTTGGAACAGGTAGGACTGTTTTCACGTAGAGGTTGTTGTCTCCCATTGCTCTATTACAAGAAGAAAGCTCTTCTGACCTTCACTATCACCGCAGAGTGTGGGTGCAGGTTGTTTTCAACCGAGTTCCTCTAATGTAAGACTTCTAGTCACTGAAAAGCATTAGAAATCCACATATCACCATTTATAGGTGCAATCCAAAACTCATCTCCTTTTATAGGCCCTAGCTTAATAATTGTGGCTGCAGAATAGCCGCCAGCATTATTCCCAGAATAAGAACTACTGAACTTAAACAAGCGTAATGCAATAAGGGAGAGATGGAAGTACCAAAGCTTTTATGTACAGAAATGATGCCAGATTGTAAAAATGTGAACGCTGTAAAATAATGTCTTTAATTATATACATGGAAAGAAGGTTTTCAGCAGCAGACGTCTTAAGATAGGCTCTCAAAACATAGACCTGTCAGTGAACTCTATGGAAAAAAGAAATGGAGACTTTTGGACATGGGCTGACAGGGATGGTTTTAATTTTCTTCAAATGAATGTTTCTATGTGTGTATGTGTGTAATTTCAGAACAGGGCTCTTAAATTTCCTGTCAATTATAATAATTTCAATTAGAAGAAAAGGTTTGGTGTAAGAAATAGGAGCAGAGGATGGACCATGGATGATGCATGGGGGTAATCTTGAGCTCTGCTCTCTCCTATTGTAGGTGTATTAGCAGATATAAAGGGATGGCTAGCAGGGAAACAGAAGATTTTCTGATGATGAGGCATATATATTTATGGCCTATATCTCTATATATAGGTACCTTAAGTAAGTCCTAATTGTCTACCTTAAAGTATATGGTGAATATATTTGACACAGATTGGAAAAGGCTGATCCTAACAGAGACCTGGCTAATGGTTCTCAGAGCAGGTAGGGGCTTTCCCAGAGCACTCCCACTCCTTAAGGAGAACCCAGCTGAGCTGCTCATCAGCAGCTGTCATCACACCTCCCATTGCAAAACTTGAGTGAAGGAAAGCAGCCGGTTACCACCCTGGATGACTTCTTAATCTCATGTGGATTTCTGTCCCTCCTCATAAAGGCATTTCTGTCCAAGGCTTTTCAGTAATTGGAGGTGTGTGTGGAGTTTCACCCAGCCCTTAAATCACAACAATTGTCATCTTTCTAAAAAACTATCCTAATGTTGAGCTTTTTTTTTAATGCTTTATAATAAAGTGCCCAAATTAAGGCTACAATGTACTTGCAATAAAATTTACATTAGCATATTTGGGGAGTTTTTTGATCATTTTTGCATGCATTAGAATGAAATACACTGTAAAAATTAAACATTATATGTAAATGAGTGCAACAAACTTACATTTTGAATAATAATAATTCATTATGCCCCTTTTAATATATGGAAGTGGCTTCTTCTTTCCTTTTTTTTAAAGAAGGAAATGCACTGTAATTCAGCCCAGCAGAAGTTTACAGAGGAGATCCACTGAAATTATAATAGAACACATTCCTCATTTGCATAAATCCCAGAATCCCACCTGCCAAACCCCTCTAGCTATTAATAGGTGATATGAATGTCACTCGATGCTCATATATAATATTGTCACTGTAATATAATGCATATTTAGGGCAGATTTTAAGAATCATTGTAATAAACAAAGCACACCATTACCAGCAAATGTTTATTTGTGTTACAGGATAAAGATGTTGCGTTTGGAAACAATTATAAGTCCCAAAGTGTTGAATTACCCCCTTTGGAACTGTTGCCTTCTTTTAGTGAGTGCAGTAGCTTTCCACAGGCTAGTCACATGGAAAAAAACCTCCAGTGGTTAAAGGAACGTCATGTCTGTGTATCTACAGTGATAATAATCATTCATGTGCCAGGCCATACCTGTATGACATGTAATTATTCTTCACCCAGGGCTGCCTGTGATTGGAAGTATTTCTTCATAGCTCTTTATGAGGAAACTGAGTTGCCAATCTATGGGAATAGGCTCTTTGAAAGAGTTTAACAGCGTTAAATACATATTTAGAGTCTGAATTACTGTGTACTCTTCTGTTTCCACTCTATTGAGTTCTACTTATCATAAGGTAGATATGGCCACAAAAGAGTGTGATGGGGCAAAACTTCCTACAGGCAAAATGGCTTTTAGGTAGGAATTATGCAGAAGTATTGCTTGCTCAGGTTGATACTGAATTCCTTCTATAGCCATGCTTCAGTTTATTCCAGCATGAATTTGGCCAAATATAAGTTACTTAAAATTTAATCACCCACACTCCATGTCAACCAGTGGAGCTGGAGGCTGATAAGAGTTTCCTCCAGTTTCAGCATCCCTAGATACAGGCAGTGATCCCTCAAGATCTCTCCCTGGCTAGGGAGGGTGGTGGGAGGCAATGGGAGGTAGAACCAGAAGGAAAGGAAGGGAAAAATAGGAAAGACTTCTCAAACAGCCTTCAGGTTGGTGCTTGCAAGCAAGCCTGCATGCCCAGAGCTTGCATTGCTTTATGTGTGCGTGTGCTGAAGGTGGATTTAATGAACTGATGCTGGGCTTACTGAAAACTGCTGTAGAAGAATGAATCATCACAAATCTCCATGCTCAGCCTTGCTGTATGGCCTTTCTCCTTGAGCCCACTAGGGTTTTACCCTCCTCTTCCCTACATCTCACTCTGATGATATCAGGACAGAGATTCTTCTTCAGGGCACAGTTGTCCCCTCCGCCAGAGACTCTAATGAAGTACCATCAGGGACTGCACATAGTTCCTCTGTGTTGCTGAATTAACCTTCTCCACTCATGTAGATGTTTTCACATGTCCCACCTTGGGGAATGGCCCCCATACTCCTGCTGAGAAGTGCTAAAATAAAATCTATTCCACCAGTAGCAGAGCTCTACATAAGGAGGAGGCAAAAAAACCCTCCTGTCTTTTATGCGAGTGGATTTACTCATCCAAACTTGAATTTTTAATGCAAGCCCCTTTAAAATTTCAGGGTTTCGAACATTTCTACCTCTTTCTTTATGTAACTGGTTCTATCCCACCTACAGTGCAGGGTGGACTGAGGCAGATGTAGCCATAGATATAGTATTCTCCAGGCTCTGCTTAGGACACATTCAGTTTAGATTTTACCTAACTGACATGGTAGGAAAATACTGTCGCTTTTCGTATCACCTCCTTTTCTCTTTCTCTTCAGAAATATTTCAACAATGCTGAAAAATAATCTTCAGCACTTTCCACGGGGGAGAAAAAGAGAAAAAAACCCCAAAAAAACAGCTTTTTTTTGTCAGGAAAACCAAATTTGATAGAGATACATCTGTTCAGAAGCTGCAGGATTGAAAAACAGAAGACAAATGGAAACTCTCCTAGCGCTTGCCTGAGCACTGCTGAGAACAGAGACTTGTTGATCCCCAGGCTTTCTAGTTGCCTGAGGAAAAGAAATAATTAAAAACATTAAGTGAACAAAACACTCCCTGAAAAAGAGAGGCAATGTCTTTAGCTGAAACCCCACTCTTGTCTTTTCGAGTCCTTCAGACGGCAGTCAGCTGCCTGGTCCCACACTCAGGGCACTGTTCAGACCCTTCCAGCAGTGTGTTTCACCACTGCAATTATTTTGGAGTCTCTGCTCCTCCTATTGTGGCCGATTTTTCTGTGTCACCCTCAGCTTAGGAAGAGCAGTGTATTATATGAGACCAACAGTTTGATATGATCAAATCCATCTCAGTTTATGCTCCTTCTTGGCTCAGCTGTGGCAATTCTTTGTAACGGATGTTACGAGTTGCAATCATTGGAAAGTCACCCCAGGTCATGCGTGGGTTCAGATGCACTTCATCAGATTGATGCCACTCCTTTTCCTTGCCACATCCTCTAGCAGCTTTCTTGTTTTGATGCCTTTATCTCAGCTCCCCACTGGAGATCACCCACCCCCGGAAGGGCTGGAAGGAAAATATCCCTCTCTAAGAGTGATCAGAGTGCAATAGCAGAAGAGAAGCCTTTGAGCTTTCTGTGGTTTCAATGAAGAAGCTTATGAAGCAGTCACAGTGCTTTAGCCTTGTGCCTGCCCTGGTGTCCTGCAGGCTCCCCCTCCTGACTCCCAGGCATGGCTTTGGAAACAAGACAATTAAATTAAAAAAAGAAGAAATAAAGCAGCAAAGCAGACTATCTCCTAGCAAACTGCAGCCTTGCCTGGGCACAAATTCAGCACACAGGCTTCAAGGGGCAGCAACGTGCATAGGGCAGCAATGCAGGTATTTTGCTCTCATGGGTAATTTGCTGCTCTCAGACAGCTTTGACACCTGAAGGTAGAGGCTCAGCGCAGATCCTTCGCCCACCCCAGGGTGCTCTGTTGCTGTTCCTACTCAGTTTCTGCACAGATGTGGCATTGCTCTGAGCAGATGTCAGCATTGCCTGTGTCAAACCACGTGGCTGGCTACACGCAACCGTAAAGCAGATCCAGCAAGTGCCTTCCTCTGCCTGGTGTATTCCTCTGTTGCATGTTGAAAATGCAGATGCTTCACTCTAGATCCAGCCCATGTGCACGCACCCCTTGCAGCTACAACTTCATGGGTACAAACCCAGCCCGTCCATGCTAATGGACTCAGTCACACGTGTGTAGTAAACCCATGCAGCCACCCACAAGCACTTTGCATTTCTCCTGCTGTGCCAAGGTTCCTACTGCACGCAAGCTGCACATAGCTGTCTATAAATAAGCACAGCAATCCAGCACCCGCCTCAATGTCAGCTCCCCTCAGCCTTTTGGTTTAAATATAGGCTTTGGCTCTGCTCCAGGAGGAGGTGCAAGTGGTTTCAGACTCAAACAAATTGTTACAAATCCCATTTGCTTAGTGAACGTTTCTCTAATGAGACCAAAATAGCAATTAACAAGAGTCCTAATGCTACAATTCCTGAGGAATACACATATATATTTTTATCCTTAAGATTATTCTTATCTGGCTTCAAATCCAGAAGCCATCTTGTCTAAACATGCATGTTACACCTCACACTTACATCTGTACCTTTCTATTTCACACTTCAGTGTGGTCCAGTTGAGATGCACAAGTGGAAAATATTGGCTTTGAATCACAGCAGATCCACGTCCTCATTGCTGGTAAATCTCAGCACCCTTTTTTTCCTCTCCTGGTTTTGTTTTTCTCATCTTGAAGATGACACAGAAGCAGAGATTTTTCAGCCCCTTCTCTCCTTGCTGTGTTCAGGTTTTCCTATCAGGGTTTGCCTTTTTTTTCCCTTCTTCTCTCTCTTTTTTCCCTTTCTCTACAGCCAACAGAGTGGTTGATGAATACAAAATTAGCCAATTCAGACAGGGGCTGAACATCCCGAGAGAGCAGGAGGGAAAGAGAGACAGACATGATCAGCCCTTGCCGAATAAGCTCTCTCTACTGAGCTTTTCCCCTTTTCTCTGAAAATCACATGAAACAAATGGGAATTATGGGGACTGTGAATTCCCAGTGCATTCAGGGTCTGGCCACCAGTGACCATCCTGCCTGCAGTGTTTCCTTGCTCTGCCATTCCCTGCTGCAGTATAGAGCTTTTACATCCCCAGCAGCCTTCTGCTGCCTTCCCTCAAGTACCTGCTGACAAAAGGGCAGGTTTTTATCTCTTCCATAGAAACAAGCAAGTGTGACCAAAACCCTCTGGGATGAAGCTGCACAGACAAATGTCCCTCCTGCTAATTCCATTCATTTAAGCTGTATGTAGGTCTTGCTTGTCCATGTAAGGAGGATGCTTTGCCTGAATTCCTGGTGGGACGAGCACTTGAGATCATTTTGGACTTTGGGCACTGATTGTATCTGTGCAGTGAGTCAGGGGTGATTTTTGATGCTCCCTGGTCTCCTGGCTGCCAGCCTGCCCACACTAAGCACTTACTGCAGAGCATTAATGAAAATCATGGGGTTCAGAGCCAGGTTTTATCCTGATCCAGAGCTGGGACATATCTTGGAGCTTCTAGCTGTGATTGCACAATGATGTCCATCCATGCCACAGAGGCAGTGCTTGCAGCTCAAGCATGATGAGGCTGCATGTACAGGACTGCATCTGAGCTGAGCTTCACAGAGGGACCTTGCTTCTCTAAGGAGCCAGGGAATGGTTAGCTCTCCTTAGCTTACTAATATTTGCTTAGTACTTTGAGGATGTAAGCTGCACTGAGAGTCTGTGTGGCATAAAAGATGATTTTAAACGTTTTGCCCCATTCTTAGTTTGGGGAGGGACTGATAATAACTGCTATGGGTAATGGCTTACCTAAAGTGGTCAGTCAGCTGGGAAACATCAGAACTGCTCTGGGATGTCTTTTTTTCTGTATTGCATCCTTCAAGTATGGGGAGCAAGGAACTTTAAAATAGACAGGGAATTTTAAGGAGACCATTTACATTGACTTTTTGCAATAACCTTTCAAGGTCCCCATAAGTGCCAGGCTGTACAGTCCACAGAGTATCCTGTAAGGCCAAGTCAATAACATTATCGACTAGTATCAGAAAAAGATTCTCAGGTGTGTGGTGCTGGGGCTTCAGTGGAAGAAGGGGAAATAAATCCATCCTAAGCAGATATCTGGAGCAGCATGTCCAGAATAACAATATTAGCAGCAGTAACACACAGGTGCAAAGCTACCAGACAACACTGGAACTCATGGGAATGGGATTTTAGCTGGACTGGTTTCCAGTTGCCTCTTATGCAAAGTCATTTAGCCTTGTGAGAGCCTCTGACTTTTCCCATCACCCCTTCTCCCACATTTCTTCTCTCCCTGTCACCAGTGCCTATCTCAGCTTTATCTCCCAAGAATGGCTGATTTCCAAAGTGCCAGCAAGTGCCTGAGAATTGCGTAATTGCAATATAATTAATGAATTAAAAGAATGAGATGTTTTAAGTGCTTTCAATATGCCAGTCCCTATAATTATCTACAGAAAACGTGTTCATTAACAATCTCGGAGTGTGAGGCTGTGGTTCCTGCTTTTGAATGTTTCTTGCTCTGGTGGAGCTGGATGTGGAGGTGGGAGCAGGGAAAGGGTTTTTGCAAAGCTTCAGAAAGCTTTGCTTTCTCCCTGGGTTTAGAGCAAGTCATAAGAAGAGCAGGACTGCAGAATATCTGTCAGTTCCCAGCAGATGTGGAGGCAGCATGATTTGCTAGACTGAGGTCATAGGACCCGTGTCCAAATCTTGGCTCTGCTGCGTGAGTCTGAGTGCATGAACACAGATGGATGTGTACATTTTAACAGCAGATCATTTATCCCCTTCCCCAGCCAGCCCCATGTCTTGGCTGGAAATTGCAGCCACTTCTGCTAGAAGAGGTTTGTGTATAAATAATTGTAAGCTATTTCACAATGTAATATCATGGCTGGTGTGGAGATGAACAAGGGAATTGCCAGATTTCACTTGTACTGCTGGAGAAATATTGGGCATTACCTCTCCTGGATTTGCTGAGCAGGACCGAGGAGAGAGGAGTCTTAGTTCTGCTGGAGCACTGGTCAGAGGAAAGCTCTACTTAGGAGCTTTGCAGTGCTTTTATTAGGACATGGTGACGTGCTTGAAGAGCTTGATTTTACTTACATGGGTGTAAATCAAGAGCAATTCCTTTGATGCCAATGGAATGGCTGACATAAGTGAGAGGTGAACATGGCCTATTGGTATTGAAAGCACTTAAAACATCTCTTGAGGGCACTCTTACGAGGGAGCTCGCTCTGTGAGGCTGATTGACAGGGTACAGCTCTGCTCAATGTCTGTCCTTCCCGGGATCCTAAATTGTAAATTAACTCAGCCATAGATGTGACTAAGACATTCTCTGTCTGGAGCATCTTAGCCACATAACAGGGTGCAGGCTCTGTAAATTGTTTTCTGTTCAACTTGGGGAATAAATGGCCAGTTCATTTGGAAGGGCTGAGCAGGCAGCACGCTGATATCATCCCACTGCCCAGTTTAGGCAAATTACAAAGGATGAATTACAGGGTTATCTCCACACCTTAACAAATCCCCATTTTTTGATTGCTCTAACCTGCTCTTGCTGAAAAGGCAATATCCTCCAGCAGACAGGGGTTAAACATCCAGCAGCTGAGGAAGAAGCTGAAAGAGCAGAAGAGGGCAAGTGTTAATGAAGGAAGATCTTTGCTGGGAAAAAAAGCAATCACTGCCTGACGGGGTTGGGTCCTGGCGGGCAGGGAAGCCTTGACATTTTCATTCAGAGGGACCTATGCCCAGAGTTAGTGCTCCTCTCCTTGGACATTGCTTGCAGCATCCTGAAGCACTGCCACCAAGGGAAGAGCCAAGATTTGGTGTGATTGTGCTTTTTAAGCTTAATGGGACAGAATTAATTGAAGGCACACAATTACAGCATGAGTTCCTATTACTGTTTTCACGTGGGAGCGACAGCCCAGCTCTTAGCTGTACATCCCAACCTCCAGAAATATTGAATTTGACTTTCAAAACCTGGGAGGCTGTTTCTATCCTGTATATGAAGGGTAAACCAGTTGCTTCGCATTATAAGAAGTACAGCATTTCAGTGGAATAGGGAAAAAATGGTTTCCTTGCCTTGAAAACCTCTGTTTTTTACCTCATCCACAGTGAGAAAGAGAAGTCAGAATTGGGAGAATGTTCACAAAACTGAGCTCTGGAAAACAACATTTAAATAAATTTGAAATCTTATGCTTTGATTTGGGCATTTTCTCAAAGATGACTTCAGTTTGTACCAGATACGTCATTTGAAAGGGGAAAATCTCTGAGGTTTTGTTTCAAAGCGAGAAAATGGAAATTTTGGCAATCTTAAAAGAATCATGTTTTTTTGTTTCGTGTAAAAAAGTCAGGAAAACTGTCTCTTTGCTGAAAATATTTTCATTTTTGACACTTTGCTATTTTTCAACCATGAAGTGTTATTAGAAAATAAACACAGAAGGGAAGAACTTCTCTATGGTAGGAAAGACAGGTACATTTCTGTGAATAAAAAGAAGAGTTTCTTGATGTCTGCTGAGCATTGCTTTTAGACTAAATCATAAAGCACACAAAACATGGTTTATTGTTTCTATTAACACTTTTTTCACCATTTCAGGAAATCAGGCTATATGGCTGTTTGTAGTGTTTTGGTTCTACCAAAAGGCAGCAAATATATCCTAAATATAAAATATGCATTCATATTGAATGGATATAAAGCCTAACCTCTAGCTGGGCTGATTTACCCATAGGATGAATCAAGCCCATTTTGTCGATTCAAGTATCCACCCTTTTTGTACATTAATTGCAGTTCCAGCTTTCATGTCCATCTGCCAGCCGTTAGCCAAGTGCTGCTTCAGCATTGCCAGCGCAGGGTCCCTGGTAGGGATGAGCCATCTGGCCACCCTGTCCCCAGTGCAGGCACCACCAGCAGTGTGGGAGGAAGCCAAGTTTGGCTTTTGCTTCAGCATAAGGCAGGAGTCAGCGGGTGACTCTACACTGGACATCAGCTCTTCTTAAATCTTCAGTCAGGCTGTGAATGTTCAGGGCCTTGAGCCATGTTCTGAAGAGCCAGGACATCATCTGAGAATTCCAGTGCGTATCAGAGAAGAACAGTCTTCTGTTTGCTTTCTTCTTTTACAGCCTGTGATGGCTGTGACTGTTGTGCTCGTGACGATATCTGTAGGAAGAGCAGCTTGTAGCAAGGGAAAAACTAGATGATAATCCAGAAGAATTTAAGGGCAGACAATGCTACAACATGAAGTCCATCCAGAACCAACACCTCTGATTCTGGATTAGCAGCACAATTTGACCATGGACAGGACATCTAGATCTATTCCTTCTTCCTACTCCACTTTCAAAGCATAGCTTTGAAGAAGCATTTTAACCAAACCAGTTCTTGGTTTCCTTATCTGAAGAATATAAATTATAACACTTTGCTTCCTGATATAGTTCTCAGCAAGCACAATTCATTAACTTTCCTGACGTGCTTTTAAATCTCCTGTTTGAGGCACTACACAGGTATTCAAAGGAGAGAGTTCACAGAGCTAGCTAAAACCACTTCACATGAAATAAAAATGTGATCATTCCAGATTAGGAGAAATCACACTCAGAAAAGTTCTGCTGACAAGTTTATGAATTTTTCTGTGTTTGTGGGGGCTGCAGAAGTCCTTGGAGATAGAAAAAAGCAACTTTGGGTTTTTTCCTTTTTTTTGACAGTCATTCTGAGACTGAAAGTTCCACAGTATTTTTAGAATTTGAAATTTCAGCTCCTTCTTGCAGAGCTGGGAAAGGATGGAGGAAGAGCTGGAAAGATGGAGAAAAAGGGAAGTGAGTGATGTCCAGCCTCTCTGCATCTCCTGGTCTCCAGAAAAGCTGCTGATGTTTTGGCATTCAGGCCTAAAAATTTTAGACCTGCCCAGATATAAGAGAAAATGAGTTGTTTCTACCCTGGGACGTAGGTAGGACTGAGCTGCACTCCGTCCCTGAAGATACTAGAGGAAGATACCTGAGAAGGACTAAGCTGAAGGTGATCTGGTTAATACTGAAGGGACAGGCAAGCTGTGCTTTTAATATGTGAGTGTATCTGACTCACTCTTGGTTCTCCCTGTGTTCAACAATGTAAATAATGTCTCTAAGAAGCCCATTACTTTCATCTGCAGTTGTGAGAGAATTGCTCAGGTTCTCCCTTGGCAGTTCTGTTTGCACATAATAAAAGTATTAATAAAAAAAACCTCGAGAAAACAACCAAAACAAAAAAGATAATAATAGGAAGAGCAGTAGTAAAAAAAGAGTTTGCCTTTTAAAAGTATTTCCCCTCTTGAAAGAAAACATATGAATTGAATACTTTACTGTTATCAAACTCCTTTGTCTGGAGAAAAGGAGGCTCCATGGAGATCTCATAGCAGCCTTCCAATATCTGAAGGGAACCTACAGGGATGCTGGAGAAGGACTCTTTGTCAAGGACTGTTGTGATAGGACAAGGGGTGAAGGGTTCAAACTAAAACAGGAAAAGTTCAGTTTAGATATAAGGAGGAAGTTCTTTACCCCTTGAAGTCCCATTACTCCTAACAGCAGGATCTTAAAAAAGCAGTTAGACAACACATCGTCATTTCTGTCTTTGAACAGCTATTGGAATCATGCAAGTTGCCAGGAAATAGTAAACCAAGTGCAAAGTTCAACCTCCATCTATTCTGGATCATGCTGTCTGGTTCTCCATCACCCTAACCCCCCTCCCTCTCCCCTGTGCATAACTTCCAACAAGATTAGATGAGGGTTAGAAGGGAGGATTTGGTCTATAATGCTTCCATTTCCATCACATTTTCAGTAGAAGAAAACACAACAGAGTTTTGCTTTTTGTTTTGCTCAAAAGGGACTTCTTTTCTCTTTTGGCTGTGGTAGAAGTGTTCATTTTGATGACATTGTTGAAGTCATACTCTTTAAACACATGGCGTGTATTGAAACAAGGAACAAATATTACTTCATGTTTTCTGCTGTGTTCAGTTTTCATTACATTACTCAACATTGTTGGAATTGAAGATGCTCATAAAAACCAAGAATGGTGATACTTCCCAATAATATTTTGACAGCTTTGATCTGGGGTTTTGATCCATTTGCATTTTGATGTATAACAAAAACAAATGTTCAGATTTCAGGGAATAAGCTCTTCGTGTTCTCACCAAGGAGGATGGAGGATTTTATTTCCCAGTGATTATGTTTGGACATTGATTGTGATGAGAAACCCTTCTGCAACTGATGTAGTAAAAGAGGAAATCTGGGGTTATAATTAAAGAGGGTTGGCAGTTTAAATTTGTGATGATAAAGAATTAATTATTAACACAAGTAAAAATGCTTTAGAAATCCCACAGAATATTATTTAGGAAAAAGAAGAATATTTCAGGGACAAAAAACCCAGCTCTCTCTGTTTAAATTTGAATGAACAGCAGGGGAAGAGCCTCACATCCATCACTCAGCTTTCCTAAAAATACAGATTTAAAAGAAAAAAATCCTGAAAACTGTCTTGTTTGTTAAATTAAGGTATTAGAACCTGTCTCTCTGCTCATTTCTTTTTCTCCAGGCCAGGATTATATTTTGATTTGTAATAAAATTCGACACAAATCTGACAATATTTTGACCAGGCTTTGCATTTTGGAGATTAAAATAAGCATCTGCACATGGCAACACCCCTTGTTGTTACATCCCCAGGCTTCCTCTCCTTCCTGCTGCTTCTGTAGCTGGTCACCTCTGTCTCCCACTTCCCCAGCACCTTTCTGCTCGTCACCACTTCCTCACTCCTCATGTTCTGGCTCCATGGAGTCTCTCCAGTCCCTTCCCTCTTCCCGAATCCCTGGTGTCACCTTGACTAGAAGGATTTTCACCCACTCCCTCCAGCCACCTGGCTCCCTTCCACTTCTCTGTCCTTAAGTCGCAGCAACATCACACAGGGACCATCGTTGTCTCTTACATTTCCTCGCAAATTGAATTCATCATGAACGTATGAACAAATCCCCAAGAGAATAAAAGTTCTCAGAGGTAATTGAATCACACAAGAGTGATGGTTTTTTTTTTTCCCTCTTTTTCCCTAGCCGCATTCCCAGCCCAGGTTCAATCAGCATTCATGACTGCCACCTCCCTCTATCTGAAACAGCAGAACTGAGTGAGTGAGGCCTTTTATAGCTTCCTGATTAAATCTTCCAAACATGATGGCCTATCAAACCCAGTATTTTGTAAGCCAAGAAACATGAGATTTTAATCCAACACAGATATAGGTGCAACCTATAGAATTAGCTGTGAAGAACAGAGCAATGGAATCATATGGAGTGTCTGATGGTTTAAAAATATCTTTGGAGAGGACAGTTTGATTTAAAAGAGTTTATTTTCAAGCATAGAGCTACTTACAGTAGGAAAATGCTGAAACAATTAGCAATCAAAAGAAAACCTTTTGATTTGACATTTTTGCCCTCTTATTTGAGTTTGCTTCAGTTTAAGGAAAATATTAGGAAAGGAAAAAACCTGAAATTGAATGGAAATAATAGCAATATTCTGCGCATACATGCCACTTGATTAAACATTAGCTTGCAGTGTTTTGACATTCTGCAAATGAAACATTTTGACATTATGAAATGGAATTTTTCAATAAGCTTGTTTTGGTCTTTCTAAATCAAAAATATCCTGGAATTCTCCATCAAAACGGCGTTGCAACAATTCACTTCTCAGGCTGATTTGAGGGAATGAGCTTTCTGCTTTGTCCGGATTCCTGCAGCCAGCAATGCATGGATCCTGCCAGCCCAGCAGGTTGTGATGGAGACATCCACCTCACCTGAGGCCATCTAGTGAAGGCTCTGATCTGGCACCTCAGGACTACACATAGAGGCACAACTGTCTACATGTGTCAAAGGCTCACATGTGCCTTGATGACGATGAAACCCAGTCAGCACTCAGACACACACCACAAAGGCTCTGATGTCCTCCGCTGGGATCTAACCTGCGATCTCCAGCGTTAAAAACATGAGACTTTGCCACCTGAGATAAAGAAAACATTCTGCAGCTGCAGGAAAATCCCAAGCTCTGGAATGCTTTTGCCCACTAGAGGGAAGTGCATTCACACGCACACGGGTGAGCCTACAGCAGTGCACATGAGATGGCTTCATACACTCCCTCCCCACGCCTGGATCTTGGTGGACCCCAAGGAAGGCTGCTGGAGCATGATGCTGCCCATCACCATGTCTCTGCTAGTGCTAACAGCAGCTGAAGAAGGGAAAAGGCACTGCCTAAATAACTGTATCCACACTTGCCATCCCTTGCCATTACCAACACGTGCACAAGCACAGCCCCACTCTTGGTAATGTCTCCTTGGTGGATAAAAAATACAGTGGCAAAACTCAAGCTCTGCAGGGAAAGGATTGAGCTATATGCTCACTGGAAGGATATCTATGAAGCTGTGCCTGGATTGGTGGAGGAACTCTGAAGATCTGGATTTAAGCCATTTCAGCCCTATCTGCACTTGGAAAACTGCTAAATGCACAGATGTAATCCATACAGATGGGTTTAAATATGAACATCCCAGGCAATGCAGTAAAGTGCACGCAGTGACAGTATGTATATATAAGCAATCAAACACAGGCTGTGTGAAATTACGTATATGTGACCAAACACACCCTGTGCTGTCTGACTGTTCAGCCAGCAAATTAACATATATTCTCCTAAGTAGACTAGCTTTTAAGACAAAACTCCTTCATGCTAATGCAAATGTAAGAAAAGATATATCTCCATGAGCACAGAAGATTTGAAGTATTTGTGATATGCAAATTAAAGTGAGCTGCACAAACCCTATGGATATAAACTGCCTAATTGCCTGCATAGAACTGGGAGTACTGAAATGTGAGTATGCAGAGAAACACAGGCAGCACTCCACAGTCTGTTGCATGTATGAACGCACAGCCTTCCTCCCCTTATACCAATATGCTCCTGGTCTGAACAACTCTTGGGAAAGGCTACAGACAAACCAAGTCATATGTATCCTTACAAACTGCAGGTCTGAAGAAGTAATGAGCAAAACAGGAGAGGGAGAATATGATTGGAGAGACGATGAGAGATCATGGTAAGGAAACCTTCCAGTTGCCTGAGAAACAAGGTCCTTCTGTGGGATGCTCAATAAGTCATGGCTGCCAGTGTGCAACTACCTGTTCTGGTGGCTGTGGAGATAGGGGTCATCATGAAGTGAGATCCTTACACTTTGAGAGGGGAAATCACTGTCCTTTCTCCTTTGTGTCTTTGTCTCCCTGTAGCTCCATCTCCTGGGGAGGCCAGTAATGCTGCTACTGACATTGCACAGAGATTGAGTCCAGCACTGTCAAGCATGAGGCAGAAAGCATTGCTTCTTGCCATTTGGATAAAAACACATTTTGGCATTAACCTGTTGGTTGCCCCCCACACCAAGTGTTCAAAGCTTTGTGAGCTTTAAGACTTCACTCTTTTTTTATCTGCTGTCTAAAGAACTATCTCATGGGGAAAGCCAGTTGCTATTTCCACACTTACTTTGGCTTTTTATTGTAAAACCTGATCAAACATATAACTTGTCCCAGGTTCATTCCAATGGCTCTCAAGAGCAAAGTCTTCAGCCAACTTAAATTCGTGATACCCTGTGGAAGGCAATAGAGATTTAATGGAGCTTCTTTGTATTAGAGCATCTGGCCCCAAATTCTCCAGGGAAGCAGAGTATCATGTATCAGATCAAAGGACCAGGTTGATGTGTGCTACAAGCAAGGAATAGGGAAATTTGTTAGGATGGAAAATGATTTTGCCACCTGCTTCCTCACCTTGAGCAGGACCTAAACCAAAGTCCCTGGCAGGCTTCCTAATGGAGTTATATTACAATAGTTAACAGGAATATTATTACTACTAGTAGTAATTTCTGGTTTACAGTTTCATGCTTTTTCTCAACTTTCATTCCTTTTCCGCTGAAAGAAAGCAGCAGCAGAATATTACGAGATGAGTCTGTCTCATGTCATGTTTTAAATTTATCTGACAGCTTGAAATATGGAAAACCCATAAAAGAAGCTTGTCTGGGTATAGTGAAATTTCCAGGGTAATTATTTCCTGATCTGGATACATTGGTGAAAATTCAGCTCAGATTTGAGGTGCTTCTCCAGTAAAAACATCCTGAGTTTTGGTCTTACTTCTTGTCTCACATACCAAGTTCTCTCTATCTGCTGTATCTTTAATGTAAGACCACTGCAAAACTCTCAAACTGCAAGATATTCTTTATGATTATGTTGATCCCATGCAACAATAATATGAAGCAGATGCCATATGGGACTTGAAGAGCAGCACTGCTTTCTGGCTCTGAATTACCCAAATCAGAAACAAGTGAGTAAGTTTTCTTTGGATTCATGTTAAAAGACAAAAGAACAATGTTCAACCCTACACAGGAGCAGAAAAAAACCTTAGTATGAGTTAAAATGTCAAACTGACTTTTAAAAGATCAGAAGTAAAATAAAGACCTTTTACCAGATTACTTCAAGGTGACTCATGGACACTGTGAGCTGTAGCTTTGGTGTAACAGAGGTCCCATCGTGATGACACTAAGTGTTCTGCCATTTCACAATCCAAATACCCCACTCAGAACCAGTCTTTGCCATCTAAAATGTGGCCTATCTTGACCATCAAATCAGCAGTGCAGTTTATGATGGACTTGGGGGAGGTTTTAGTCTCACCAGGTTTCTTTTTCACCCTTCTCTTTTTTGCTGTTGTAGGAGCAGTTTACTCTCATTCTGTAACTGGAAACCCTGAGAAGAAGCAGCCTGGAGAAGAACCAGTTAATTTCATTTACTGGTGCTATAAACCCTGTCCAACTGCTCTCCTTGTTCTCATGAGCGTCACAGCCAGGACTGGTTCTATCTCCACACTGCAGTGCCTCTACTAGTGTGATGAGGTCATGAGCACTCAGAGCCCCCATCATTAAAGGGCAGTGTGACAGGACTGATCCCCTGATCTATACTTGGGAAAACACACCTCTGAGAAGGAATATACATACAGCCCTGCAATAGTGTATAGATCCATTTGCTGCATGCTAATATATAAATGCTCATAGTCATCTGACTGCACCTCAAAAGTCTACACAAATACATTCCAAGAATCTCTATGGAAACAAATGTATAAAACTGCCCCATCCTGTCCATAGCACTGAAAAAGAATGTTATTTTATTAGTATTATAAGCTATGTATTGGAGACAACAGGGCAAGGATCAGAAACGTCAGAATTAACTCCTGTGCAGGGTTCCTCAGCTGCCAGCTGAGGCTGTGGAAGAGCATAGGATCATCCTTCCAAGACGGGGAAGATGTTGCCTTTTCCATTAGCTTTGGGGTAGATTTCTGAGTCTGCTGCTGCTAGTCAAAAGATTGATCCTGTTGGTTTCCACCCAGTGAGCACCTTGCTTGTATCTGCGCTGTTAAGGAACAAGATCAGTAAAGCAAAATTGAAGATGGTTTTGTTCTGATTTGAGTGTTTCAGGGTTTAATTCTTAACTGCTGTATTCGCACAGTGTGACCCTGGTTATGGCCAAGTCAGCTTTACAAAAAGAGCTTCATGTGGTGAAACAAATAATGCCTATGGTGATTCACAAGAGTGCTTACCCAAATGCAAAACTTTGAGCTCATTTATTTCCTTGTTGCTCTAACTTGCATATGCACTTTTGAAAACCCTGTCAACCACCCAACCATCTCTCTGAGCCTCCATCCATCTCCCTAATGTGGAAAATCGGTCTGAAGGGCAAAAAATTGAGATATATGAGGTGAATGAAGCTGGAAACAAGCTGAGCTATTTATTAGACAGGTTTGGGCAGGTTATTTTGTGGGGGAGGGAAGAGCCATCCTTTCAATTTTTGCTTTGAAAAAGTGGAATGAAAGAGTTCTTCCACTCTCCAATAGTGTGTCCATGGGGATGTTACCTTTGAGTGCACAGATACCCTGGGATGAAGGCAGGAAGTACTTCAGGCTCAGCTGTAAGTTGATGACTGCAAGCTGTGACTGAACTGGTGCAAAGGCTGTGGTCAGGTGAAGACTCCGTGTGAGTACCCGAAGCTTTTCAAACTGTATAGTCCCTATTAATCTGCCAAATGAATGGGCAATATCAGGAGAGCAGCTTTTCTTCCTAATATTGTCATTTTCTCTTTGCTTATCATTCTGCTTCAACACTGGTATTTCAGGACACCTGCATTCCAGGTGGAATCAGAATCATTAGAAAACATTGAAATGAAGAGTGAAATATTCTTTTAATGAGAAAGAAGACTCTTGGGTAAGTGTTGGGGTCTTATTTTATTTTTGTTTCATTAATCTGAACCAAGATTCCTCAAGCCTTGAATCTCAACCGACATCTTTATCCTAACTAGGAAACGTGTCCCAATAGGTCTCTTTAGCAATGCTTCTTACCTGTCTGAAACACTCAAAAAGTGAGTGCATCTGTTTGGGTTTCTTTTTTTCCCAGCCATTTTTGGTTTGTTCTTCTTGTTTACACAGGCTAATGACAAATTAAGGGGATAAACCAAAGGCCTTGCTGGAACAGCTGTAAACTCAAAGCAGGAGGTCATTCAAAGCCTCTGAAACCTGGCTGTGTAATGCTGGAGGAGTTAATGGTGAAGAACTGAAACCTCAGCTGGAGCAAATTGGCATAGTTTGCTTGAAATACATGAAGTTTCACTGATTTACAGCAGTTCAGGATGTGGCCTGAAGTGTCTCACTATTCTGCTTTGTTTGCATTTTAAAGTGATCTCTGCTGGTTTCTTAATGGTTTTGTCTCCTATTGATGTATATGTGGGATGCCAGTAACCAAGCTGGTCTCCAGTAAGCGCAGATGGTAGAGCATGGAAAAGCACTAGCTCAGTTTCCTGGGAAAAGCTTTTTCTAAGAATTTTGGAATAGCACTGAGGCTATTCCTATTCCTGCAAAGGCTTCTGTGGGCTGACAGCTGGTACTGCGTAAGATTTAGTATCTGAGGTTCATCTGTGCTCTTCTAAACATGAGGCAGTTTAATTTTGGAGTGGCTCAAAGATAGTTTTACATGATAGAGGATGTCTAGATTAGCTTTCTGACACTAGAGAGAGTGAAGTGCTCGTTAAAAAATAACCCAGGAAATGGTGGAAGCATGATGGCTGGAGAGCTCAAAGTACAGGCTGGAGAACATCCTTTGGGTACAGCATCATCAGGGCTGATCCTCCCTCAGACAAGTGGGACTGACTCAAAATTCCGGTTGTGTTCCTTTGTAGTCTTATATTTTCTAATACTAAAATTAACCCAGCTTGAAAGATTGCTAAATTTACCAAGAGGAAGACTGAATATGAAATGAGTTACACATTTGCTCTTTGCAGAGCCAGAGCTTTAGCAGTCAGTCTAACCAAGAGATAGTCTTTCTTCAGCTGATCGTACCACCCGATGATCCCTGCATCATCTGGATCTCCAGTTTGTGAGCAAAAAAATATTAGTGGTGGAAGAGAATATTTTCTAAACAGTTATCATAGAGGAGTTTTGGTAAAGAACACATGAGCATTCAGCTCTGCTTTTGCCTGGAAATAAAAGGCTTAAAAATTGGAGGAAACAACCTTGTTGCAATTAAGCATAGGCAAAATTGCCCACAGTTATTTGCAGCTACTAAACTGGAGGCCACTCTCTGAAAGCCAGGCTATCAGGCAGAGCAGCTCCTTCCAATTATATCCTACTGGAGGGGACTTCTAAGCTGCCAAGATTCATGGAGGAAAGCCATTCAGAAGAATCGTGAAAAACTTCTCCCCATGGAAAGAAAAAAGAAGAAGCTGCTTTATCAAATTCTAAACGTTTCTTGGAAATAGGCCAAGTGCAAAAATATTTCCATAAGGAAGATTTATGAGATACAACGAGAAATTTCAAAAACCAGGAGAGAAAGAGAGACAAATAAACAAACTAAAAGCCAAACAAACTGAGTGACAGAGGCCAATTTGGAAAGCTGGTGGGTAGGGAATAAACCCAGTGTGCGGAGAACAAGGCTGAATTGCTGGAGAAGGTGCCTGAATGTGGGGATTATTCACATGTAGTAGGTCTGGGCAGTGCTGAAAGGTATCAATTTTGCTCCAGATTGAAGCAAAAAAGTAAATATGGTCTGCATTTTATATCCCCTCCTCAGCTAGAAAGAGTATTTATCTCTTCTTACCTCTTCTCATAACCCATTCCCATCTTCAACTAATGCAGCACCTCCATCTCTGTTACCCACTGTGTGTAGCATGCAACAGCCCAGACTTTAGAGGGCTGAAAGGGATTAGCATGACCTCAGTCACCTCACTTAACACATAGATAATGAGAGGAACCCAGGGGAGAAGGGGGATCAAGTTCCTTTGGGCTTTAAAATCTGTGAAATCAGGAGAGTGACTAGTTGAGGTATGGCACCTAGGTGGGGAGAAAAAGACATACTCCAGTGGAGGAACCAAGATATTTCATGGAGGGCAGCAAGACAGCATTTAGAGTGTAATGTTGTGGAGTCTGTGACTGGAATTTGCTGTTTCTAAATTGATTTGGTTCAGAGAGAGCTTTGATTTAGCAAATGGGATTTCTGCATGGATACATCATAAAAGGTAATGGCAAGGAGGGCAGGAAGCAAGAAGTCAACAAGGACATAAAACAGAAGTCATTGCAACAGATTGCTTTGTGCAACCTGTTCAGGATTTTTCCCCAAATTGTTGTTTCATACTGCCCTTAACATTTAGATTTTCATCTGTTTGCTCCTTTTTGTGAGAGAAAGCTATGTTAAGCATCTCATAACTGCTTACATGGAGATGTTTCCCATCTGCTTGCAGATGCACTATGCCTGCTTTCTGCTAGGGACCTGGCAGTTCTCAATGTTTAAATGAAACTGAACCCCCTCCATTTGCTGGATGGGCAGAATCCAAGGAGCAAAAACGAATGTTTCTCAGTGCTGGGATTCTGTTCGAGTGCAATAAGCTCTGAAAATATTTCCAAACATCTGCTGCAGGTTGCTTTCTTAAGAAAAGATCCCTTCAATTAAGACCAAGAATTAAGACATCTAAAGCCATTCAAGACACATTCATTTTTACTTTGTCCATAAACAGAATTATTATTACCACTTTCCTGGCCTCCTTCCAACTAATTCTTTTCCTTCACCATACAACATATGCATCTCTTTCTGATCATGCAGCACCATGGTACTTCGCCATACTTTGTTCAGCGTGGGCTGCCTCCATCCCAGGACAGTTTCACTTCGACAGTAGGTGGGAAGCATGATGTTTTGCTGCTTTCACTCTGATACTGATGTTTTGCTGGGCATTGTTAGTCACTGCTTTTGGCACACAATGAAATACTCGGCTGTGCAGGGCTCTGCCCTAGCCTCTTCTCTATAGGCAACCCAGCCAAAATCCAGCAGTGCCATCCAAGCACTCCAAGCCTTCCTAGTTCTATGTTTGCGCAAATCTCATCTGTCTCTTTCTCTTTTGATTCGCCTGCCTCTGAAAGGTTTGTGCATTTTGCAGACAGCATGGAGGCGGAGGGCGGGGGTGGCAGGGAAGATGAAAAACTCCATGATACACTGAGTATATAGAACAGTATATAATATACTGAGTGATATAACAGTGAGAGAACTAAGTGAATGCTAGTGCTTTGTGATTTACTGCTTGCAAATGGCTTCTCTTCTTCTGGAATACTGTTAATTTAATAGACAAACATCCTAGGATAAAGGCTCACCAGAGACAGAACTGATGGGATAAACATTGAGAAATTAAAGACCTGTGGGCAAAGTGTATAATTCTGTTATTACAATCCCCAAGTGCTCCCTTAAAATTAGACCCTAGCAAAGGAAGAGGAGTGGAAAACCTATGCTTAAAAGGGAGAGTTATTGTGTTGAACACTTCAGAATCATTTGCTAAGCAAAGTTAAAAGGAATAATAGCACTGAGCTCGGTCTTCTGCTTGTTTTCCTCCTGCTGTCCATAACTATCAAAGAGCTATCAAAGAAGCCTACTTATTAGCTATGTGTTAAGAACATTTTCCAAAGGCAGCCAGAAAGCCATCAGTGACAGCATTTCCATGACCTCCTAATTGCATCCCACACAATGTGGCTGCTGTTAGGCCCAGAAGACAGATGCATTTTCAAAGTGTGTCCCACAGTATAACATCCCAGCTTACAAGTGAGCATGCCATGCTGAATGGTGCCTGTTAGGGCTCATTTTTGCAAAGCCTAGTGATTCCAGCTGAGATCAAGCTGTCAGTAGACTAACTGCTGCCTAGTTTTAGCCTATGGCCAAAAACCACAGTCTCAGCAGGGAAACCACACAAAAAAGGAGTTATCACCACCAAACTGGACTGCCAGAGGCAGCTGAGGCGTAGGGATCCCAATATGTTGAATAAACCCAATCTGAACAACTAGTGCTTGATTCTTTATATGCCATTGACCAGTTTTACTGTAGATTCCATAAGCAGTAGGCTAATGTGGATGGCTTGGGCTTCCTTGGTATTGAACATCTTCTCTGAATGTTTCCCATACACCCAGAGCAGAATTAGGTGAGTCTTTTCTGGTATACAGGTCACAATGATGGCTAGTTTTGTTTTCTTGGATAAAAGAAAGTCCTGATCTAAGAGAAAAGAAATGGGAAAGTAATTACAGCGACATATAGAAGGGATTTGAGGATGACCATTCTAAAGCAGGAAAGATCTGCATTCCCTTGCCCACAGCCACATCAACTAGAGAATGCTGCTGTTCCTTATCAAGACACTAACAGCTTGGCAATGGGATGTGAGAGTAAGGTAGCCAAAGACAAAGGCAAGAATAGCAATAGTACCTGGCTCTGCTTTCTGCCTGAATGCCAGATGTTCTGACTCCTTCTGTTAGATGAGCATTACTGGTGATATCATGTGGGTAGGGTAGATCAATTATTGATGAAGATGTATTTACACATTGATGTGGATAATATGGCTGAAGAGAGGAGGTTTCTCTGTATATAGCTGCTCCTTTCACTCTGAAGGAATCTCTAATCCTCTGGACAAAACTTGGAACTTCTCTTTTAGTGCACATTCCAGTTTTTCAACCTTCCCTTTATTAAGGTGTACTGAAAAATCAACATTTTACCATGACCTATGATGGGAAAATTCTGAAGAAAATGATTTATCACAAATCTCCACCTGTTTTTCACCCCCAATATATGCATTTTTTTTGTTGTTTGTTTTCTGTTTGGTATTTTTTGATAATGAGAAGTGTAACACATTCAAAGGAATGAAAGTTGTTTAAGGCTGGAATAATCAAAATATGCTGACTAAACAGCAGTCTCCAATTGGAGTTTTACTGAAATCAGTGTTTGTTCCTGTAGCACCTTTTGATTCTGATAAATGGATGTTTTCCACTGGGAGAACATCCCATCAAGATGCCAGCTACTTCTGTGACATGGTGGAAATGAAGCTCATTTTTCCATTTATCCTGTGGTTGAATTCCTGGGTGTATAGTTAATTAGGAACTCCACCAATATCAGTTTTCTTCATAAACTTATGAGAATATTTTTGAGGCTGTTAATCTCTGTATCACATTTAATTAAAGCTGGTTAATCAGTCCAGATTTATTGGATAGGACTCTGTAGTAAAGTAGGTAAGTAAAGGAATTCTGACACATTTCCACATTTAAACACAGAGCATGAATTTGTTAGGAAATCATGCCAACGCTGTACCTGTTAAAGGTTAATTCTGGCTCTGCTTTGAGATATGTCACGTTTTCCAGCTGGACACTAGACATGACTGGTCTTCACACTAGAATTCTTTCTTAATTCCCAGATGCCTCCACTGAATGAAGTGACACTCAGGGAATCAGTGCCATAGAGCATTTATCCCACAATGGGGCTCTCTGCCTGGGTGAGCTGCTCCACTCCTTTTATGCAAGGACATTACACAAAGACACAACCATAGCAGGACTTTCCCCAGACACATCTTTTAGGAGGCAGTGGAAAGAGAACCCCCAGATTAACAACTGTTAGTGACAAATTACTCTGAATTGAACCGATCATGACAAAATGCACTTTACTATGTGTTAGTCGCCTATCATTGGTAGCAATGAGTCCATAAACATGCTTTTAATGATCAAATATTATTTAATGTATGCCAAATGTCACAGTAAGTGGAAATTAAATGGACAATTTAGTGTGTCATCTCTATGCATAGGCTCAGAAGCATTTCTCCTATGGATAAACATTGACAGTAAAGCTGTTGTTCAACAGAATACCGCAGCTGCCAGATGTTAGAGGCTTTGGCCTTTGAACATGTTGTCCCATAGAAAAAGGTTGACATTTGCTGTTGTACTGGCATATATTCTGTAGCTAGAAAAAAAAGGAATTCCAACTCTATTCTGAATGCAATAAGAGTTGGTGGGTAAAGGACCAAAAAATCTAAGATTCCTGTTTCCAGGCCTGTATTTGGTCAACTGAACAGCTACGTCCTGATAATCTGCTCTTTTTTCACTAACCTTGTCTTCTGTGTAACAGCTTTTGCACGCATATATCTGCAGTAAATTATGTCAGCAGCTCAGTCAGATACAAGCTCTGACATTGAGACCAACTTGCAGCAAGGAGGGGAACGATTTATTTAACTTTCCTCTTTCCATTACTACTCATATTACCCCCCCATCACTTCAGAAGAACAGGTTCTATACACTTTCTGCCTTCTAACATGTATTAGTCCTACAAAGCAACATGGCCATAGGAAGTATTACATTAATTAGGCATGCCAGACAGAGAGCACCTCTTAACTCTCTGGTACCACCTTGTGTGTGCAGAGGTGGCTGTTAAGAAAACAAATTCCCTTTTTGATTTGTAGACTGAACAAATTTAAACTGGAGTCCTTGAACACAATCACTGAACCTTACTGTGCTTTGTGTTTAAAGACCAAGAAAGGAGAAGCTGTTCTCAAGGAAATGTTTAAAGTACAATGAACTTTCTCTGCAATTCTGCAGTTCTTTCAGACTCCATATTGCAGAAATACTGTTGCATTTGCATAGTCCCACAGTATTGTTGATTGAAGAACCATGCCTTAGTATGCTTGTTCATATTGAGGTAAATCAGGGGGAAAAAGTCTAAGTAGGGTGGTAAATTAAAAACAGACCCAGATAATATCATGAATTTCTTGAGAGAAACTGTGTTTATGCCAGGATTCCTTCTCCTTGAGTGGTTTGGATGGACAGAATGAAAGACCTCCAATAGATCTCCCATATTAATGGAAATTTCAGTCTCTGATATATTACTTTTTTACCCATGTTGTGATTCTGATGTATTATCCAAGCTAAAGCTCCCAGTGGAAAAAAACACTGAAAAAGAATTCCTACAGACATAGTAAGCAAGGTATTTTCCTCTGGGGAGAATATTTACAACCCCAAATCAAAATTAACTGACTTGCACCATAAAACTCAATTCAAGCTTCACCTTCAACCCCACAAATGTTAAAGGCAGCATATGATGCATTTCCCATTCTCCCATTCTCCCACCTTCCTAAAATCCATTTAAATTTCCTTGAATAAATGCCCACCTGAGCAACAGTTAACTCCTTGTTCACTCTCATGGCACCAGGGTGAGATGGCAGCCTGATTATATCTTTCTAACAACCTGCCCTGAAATAAACTTGGAAGAGTCTTCCCACTGTTTGCTCAGACTCCCACACAAATCCTCAGTTTATCCATAAAATCACAATGATGAGCTGGGGAGAAAAAAACCCTAATGAATTTTTGTGCTTCCCATCTTAATATCTCAGTTTGTCCCTTTGCACAGGCTTGCCTTCATGCATAGGAGCCATAAATCTGGCCTGTCACTTTTATGATTATTAGTGGTTATACCTGATGAATATTGATATGTGGCAAGCGCTCTTTCGACGTTAAATACATTTGCCAATTTTCCTCCTCCAGACTCCACCCGTTAATGCTTCATCCAATATGAATCAATATTGGTTTAGTAATTAACATGTTTAAACATTTTTTCATCTATATTTCATGACGAGAAGATCTATGTTTATTTTATGATGATAAAATATTTAGGGCCCAGGGAATTTTACTGTCATCACAGTGTCAGTTGGGCCCTTTTCACTCTGCCTGAGGGGGCATCTCTGACTCTTCCCAGCAAAGCTGAGGTTGAAAAGGTTTCAGCTACTTGTACAGAAGGTCTGTTTATGTGTATCTGAAGTTATCTGAAATATGTGGTGGGGCTGGAGGGGGCAAGACTGCCAATGTGCTTGCTGCATAGTGCCCACCATCAGCAGCACAGATCAGAACACCGATGGAGGCAGATGTGGATCTGACCTGGACAGACTTGTAACAGGCTCAGCTTCAAAAGAGACTCAGAGTAGAAGTTCAGACTCTTGGAAAACATACACAGAAGTGAGCAAAGAAAGAGAGAGACTAAACCTGGCACGGGGAAGGCTTTAAAGAGCCCGTGGTGCTTGCTGCGTAAGTGGGGGCTTACTCTTCCACTTGAAGGCAGGAGGCTTGACTTCCCATTGTTGTTTCTATACTGACAAAAGCAGGTGCTCAAACAAATTTCCTGGAGTGGAAAGGGCTTGGTGGGGAATTGAAAACCTCCCTGCATAAGTGAAGGGGTTATTCCTTAGCACCTATGTAGCATGCAGAGGGGCTTGACAGCCTGACAGGGAAGAAAAGTGTATGTAAGATCGAAAAGGCTTAAGAAACAAATTTGGTGCTCTGCTGCATGACCTTAACCATATCTGGCTCCTCAGATCCTACAAGACCTCTCTAGTACATCATCTCATAGAGGGCAAATGCAAAGAGCACAGACTTCAGAG
This sequence comes from Forpus xanthops, assembly GCA_032466535.1. NCBI lineage: Eukaryota > Metazoa > Chordata > Aves > Psittaciformes > Psittacidae > Forpus > Forpus xanthops. The sequence continues at coordinate 112,389 of JASSUY010054808.1, read as the reverse complement.
ACAAGCAAGTGGCATTGTGGTGATGCCTTGACTTTGCACTGGCTCTTACACAAGGGTGAATTCTGCTCTGGCTGCCCAGGGCCACCAGGGAATCAGGGATAATGAACAAACTGGCTTTGAACACACTGAAATCCACATGAAGGTTTCCTGTGAGACTGTGATTAATGTGATCAAGATGATTATGTTTATTTCCATGTATTTGTTGAAAATTATTCAGCTGGTCACAGTCCAGTAGCTCCTGATGTTCCACTTCTGGGCAGCAGAACAAATACCTTGTAGTACATCTGATTTGATCAGGTACCAGCCCTCACAACATCCCTGTTGCAGATGCATTTGGGGAGTGTTGCACTCCATTGGATACATTGGTGGCTGTTGACTCCAGGAAAACACTTTTCTTGCATGATTTGCTATGGAACATATTTATTCCAGAAATGGATTTAAAGAAAGAAAAAGAGGAAAAAAAGCGTGTATCAAAGTCATGATGTCTTCTGAGAAGGGATTTGCTTGTCAAGGTGTACTTGTAAATAGCACATCCAGAAGGTGAAAATGTAATGTGGTTTCACTCTTTACTTTTTGAACCCATGTAAACTTCTAACATTCACAGAAAAACAGAGTTTTGCAGCTTAACTATGCATTTTGTGAAGCTATTAGATGCTTAATGGAAGGAAAACATCCATCAAGGGCATTAAACCCAAAGATAACACCTCTAACTGGGGCAATCCCTGTGCAGCTGATCACTGGAGACTACAAAAGAGCAGGAAAGAAATAGTGCCACTTATTTGTCTTGTTTATATGGTCTTTCCTAGTGGTAATCTTGGGGCACTACTGAACATGTGATGCTGGGCTAGGTGGACTTTTCCTTTCCTGTTATTCTTACAGCATGAATTGTGAAACAGAGCTGGTAGAAGGCCAGGTAGGATGCTCCTTCCTAAAAACACCCTATGTTTTGACCTGAACTTCTGAAAAATAAGGAGGAGAAGGTGAATGCTTCCACATCCTGCTTGACATCAAGGAACTTCCTGCAAGATATGCAAAAAAATAAGGATTAAAAATTACCTGCCAGGCTTCAAAGGGGATTTTTTAACTTCATTGTGGTTATTTTCCTCTGCTCCGGTTAGGAGTAGCAATTATATTAATCCTTCTCCTCCAGGTTGTTAATCTTAGTAAAGCAACCTGTTGCTTCGAAGATTGTATGTTGTTAAGGAGCCCCCTGAGAACATTTATTCATGCCTGGGGAATGCATTCCTAATGCACACACTTTTCAGTTAGGCTGAAATTCACCTCTAAGAAGAGGGGCTGTGCTCAGAGCCTCAGTATCACTTAATTCACACTTAAACCCTTCAGATCAGAGGATAAAATGAAATCCAATGGAAAACTCTACTGATAGGGTAAGGAGACCTCAGTGAAGAAATCAGTGTGGCTTTGGGTGAGAAAAGGAAGATCACTGAAATTAAAATCACTTCCTTTGAATATGATGGATCTGAGCGGGTGTGAGAGATGGGAGATGGAAGAAAGATTCTCTCGTTGTTATATGAGCTTGTATATTTATGCTCCAAACCTGACTGCAGAGTGTAAATCGGATAAGACAAGTAAATTGCACCCAACGAGCAGTGAAAGCAAGCAACAGCATTCATGTGGAATCTCAATTTACACCACAGCTGGGGTCTGGAGGAGCTTCACTAGGAAAGCAGGGGTCTGAATCACAATCTGCTTTCTTTATTCCCTTTTCTTCCTCCCAGTTATTCAGCATAGTAGATACGCTCCAGTGCCACCAGCAGTACAGCGTGATGAGGCTGCGAACCAGTCACCCAGTGCCTGCAAAGAAGTGTCCCATATCTGAGGACATGTTCCACATACTGCTAATAGCCTAAGAAAGATTTACATGGGCACTGTGCTCCGATATGGATTGCTGTCATTTCCATGTTAATATGCTGCTGTTCACCTTTGTCCTTGTAAAATGCTCCCATGGCTTTGTCACAGCAGAGTGGCTCAGGGGCCGAGCCAAGTAAACTTGCTGCTTAATGCTAATGGTGATATGTTCTCTTTTTTCCTTTAAATCAAAGAGGGAAAAATACTAAATTTGGTTTCTCTGAGCATGTTTCAAGCTCTTCATAACGTGTCTGTATCCCAGCCCTTTGCAGACCTTTCTACCAGCTGCTACCCATGAGATATGTGCTCTGTTTGTATGTCTTAGCTGAGGGAATCTGTGGGTATGGAGCCAGCAACGGGCTTCCAGGTCTGTGCCAGGCACTGTGAGGTGGCCCATCTGCACACTAGGTCTGGGATTCACATCTTCCTACTTTCAGCAGCTCCAGCACAACTGTCTTCAGATGAGCTAGCTGTCTGGACTCCGCTTAGAGTTAGGAAAGAGAAACAAGCATTTCCAAAACACAATTCATCTGACTTGTTTCAGATGTCTGCCTTAGAAAGAGATGAATTGGGCCCTACAAGTGACAGTTTCTCTGCCTTGATTGTAAGAGAAGCTCGCCAACCTGCAGGGATGCAGACCTGGAAGCTCCAGATATCTGTATACAGCTAGATAAATCCTAGAGTACATGCCTCATACTGATGTAGCCCAGTGACCCCACACTTTGAGGTGCTGAACAACACCTATGGTTGTGCCCTCTCCTGAAACAAGATGTCATCTGCACTTAGAAGTGTGAGGTCCCAACTGAGAGACCCACAGTGCCTCATTTCTCTTGATCGTGGTGCTTTGCTATGACAGATATTCCGATCTGTCCCTGTATAAATCTCTTCTGAAAAGCTGTCAGGCCATGTAAGAAAGAAAGATGGAGCTCCTTCTTGCAAAGTGCTGACAGGGTGCCATCACGTACCAGCACAACAACAGGGCACCATGCAAGAGCCTGACACTTCCCTTTGCTTGTCTTGCCCCTTTGCTCAGCTCCTTCTGTAGCCAGCTGAAGCAGGAGAAACCTTTTTGTCTTGTTCTTTGGTTTTACTCTAGCAACAAAATAAATTGTTTTTCCCTGCTGATTTTCTTATTTTAATTGGTGTTTGATTCAATTCTCTTCTTGCCAAGTGTTTGTTTTCTCCAGTCCCTGACTGCAAAGATATTGTTGTTCATAGACATATTTCCAGGGAAGATTTTATTCAGTGGCAGCAGACATCTTTGTCTGGAAAGCACTGATGCAGATAGTAAGTACCAACTGTCCATGTCTGTTAGGAGGCATTTTAGCTCAGTTCTCTATAACTAACTCTTCATAAGATTCTCCAGCAAGTTCCACCTTTAGTTTGTACTGCAGCTCTGCCTAGAAGCACCATCACTCACTAGTCCCACTCTCCTTGATGCTGACCCAGCATCACACACACTGACCCCTTTACTAGAGCTGTGTGATAGCTGACAACATTCTCCTAAAGAAAGAAGGAGAAGCCCAAGAGTTGATTAAATATTATCAAACCTTCACTGGTGGAGGTACAATTTCTACACACACTTCTCTCCACACATTTCTCTGACACACAGATGCCCGAGAGAGCATGAATATGTAACGGAAATAGTGACATTGTTGAATCACGGTATTTGAATATTGTTAACTTGATGGCATGGGAGTCCCCTTCCTCCTATGGGTACTAGTGTGCACCCTCTGAGAGGGCTGAAATGTATTTTCTCACAGGTGCTTGTCTTAAAACTGGCAGAAATAGCCAGCATCAGGTATTTTGGTCATCAGTCATATATCTTAGCTCCCTACTGTTACCTACAGGCTGTGTGCAGTAAGCAAGGATGTACATGCAATCAGAAACCTCCTCTGCAGACATGGGCATCTTACATGCTCTCTGCAGGCACACTGGCTTCAAAAGTAAGCCTGAACTCTAAATGCCAGACATGTCCTGCTATACCTGCTGCATCAACTGGACATCTCTATAGGAAATGTATACGCATCAAATATGCACACACAGCATGGAGACAAACCGCAATGGGGAGTCATGTGTTACTAGTTACGCACTCCTATATATAAAAGCATTACTAGTACATATTCACACATACAAATGCAGTGAGACACACTACAGGAGCAACCATACTATACTTATTTACTGGAAAGTAGTCCTGTGAAGATCCATATTTGCATCCACACAATCTCATCTCCATGTGCACACATGCAGGCACAAACTCTTTCCCCTGGATTTTTGTGCTCTGCAGTCTTCAGGGGTGAATGTACCTGATCTGTCTCCCAGATCCAACACATTCCAGGACTTTATCCAGACCCCTTCAATGAGGTTTCAAATGTTTCTGTGCATGTTTCAATCCGTTCAGGCATGTCAGACAAGTAAGTACTGTGGAGGTACCTGCAAATTACACCATCTGGTTGCCTCAGTGAGCCAGATGAGAGGCAGGCTGCAGGGAAAGGGAGAATCCAGACATTAAAGGAAGGATGGGAACACACCACTAACCATTTGCAGAGGAGTGCTTCAAAATCAATCCAAATAATCTCGCAGTAAAGGTTTACCTATTTAATTTCATTTTATTAACAAAATCTGATAAGTGTGAAGGAATTTTCTTTGGAATGAGCTCAGTTCAGTGGAAAATTATTTCCAGCGTAATGGTCATGCCTTGAGTAATGCCAGGAAATACCTTGTGCGGCAGAACCTGCAGGTTCCCAGGTCTGGGCCTCTGAGGGTAAGAAATAGTTCATGACAGGATGAGAGTGGGTTGAGTACATCTGATATAAATAGGTAACTCAGTGAATAGATAACTGATGATAGAGCCTTTTCCACCCTGACTTGTTTAAAAAAGAATATAGGTAAATTTTAATGCATGAGTCTGCATGAAAGAGTGCCATTGCCATTACAAACAACCCCCCTCACACCACCTTGACAAAGTAGCTTTAAATCAGAGCTGGAGGTTTATTAGGGAGGAAGGAGTATTTTCAAGGGAAATAAATTATTTTCAGACAAAATAGACTTTTTCTTTCAGCACATTTAAAAGGAATGGAAAAAAAAAAGTCTACTAGAAAATGAAGTAAACCACTTAAGCAGGTTCAGACTGGGTTCTCAGACCAGGATAGATGGATAACACTCTGACTGGGAGCATGTGCTCAGAGGCAGGTTCACTTGTCCAGGCTGAGGGACAGAAGCACCCAGTGACACAGCAGCTTGTGTCACCATGATACTGACTGTACCTAATGTGGAGGTAAACCAAAGATGCTCATCTGTTGCAATGTTAATCTGGCAATTTCCCTTTGCAGAAAGCTCCTAGTGGGAGAAACAAGGCACGGGACTAAAAGTGTTTATTTTTTGAAAGGGAAGCATGTTTTTGTTGGCTCAACCTTTATTAAATGGCTTTCATTATTGCTGCAGTGTGAGCTGTTGGCAAAAGCCTCTGCTTTGCCATGAAACCCTAAAGCCATCTGGAAAAGGAAGAGGAGGGAAGCAGTGCAGAAGAGCCTAAAGTATCCATCCCTATTCCCATACCCCATCCCTGTGCTTACCCTGAACTGAAAGAGGGATGCTGTGCTGGGAGATGCCGGGAGCCCCATGGCTGGGCTATAAATCTCACTCAGTCAGAGAGGAAGATTTATACTCACAGCTTAGAAACAATGCCTGTAGCAGACATACGCACACACACCCTTACACACACACACATTCCCTCCCTGCAAACCCCAGCAGCTTTGCCAGAACTGAGCCTGAAGAGAAGGTGTAGTCCCAGGAACACCTATATTCACTTTCATGACTTTCCAGCAGTGTTTTGAAGACAAACTGGGGTCTTGTGTTTAAATGTAGCCCTGATTTGCATTTGGATGGGCTAGCAGGCCATGCAAAGTCCATGGTAAAGTACTGATCTGTCAAAGGCATCTGACAGTTCTGAACAACTGCTGAAATGGCTTTAAAACAGACCTGTGAGAGCAAAAAATAATCAAAATCCTTCTGCCTGATGAGCGTGTTCTTTCATCTGCTAAAAGCTCTCCAAGCTCATGAGCCTGAGGCTGACTTTAAATAGAGTCAATGGAGAAATATCTTCTAGACAGGGAATGATGAAGCCCTCCAGTAGTCTCTCTCGCTTTCATTTGTGCTCTCTCTCAGACACATGTATTTACCTCTGTTCTCTTCCTCCCTCCAGACAAACTCCTATCCATGCTGGTGCTGGGTACTCTCACTTCTCATAGGTGTCAGAGAAGTGTGTGCCGTGGGATTGAACTTTAGAACAGTTCTACAGCGACAGGATCATGGGATCTTGTCCAGTTGTGAACGATGTTGATGTTTTCAGGTGATTTTATCACCAGGTAAAGAATTCTTTGGTTTATGATACCTTTAAATGAGTCACAGGGGATTTTGCCGCTGGGTTGCCACAGACACGACCAGTTTCTGGATTCAACCAAGCGACAAAATATTTCCTGAGGACACATATAGCCCTGAAATTCCACCCGCAATGTGGAATGGAAGTAAATGCTTGCTCCCACAGCAGGGCACAGTGCCTTAGCCAGAGCAGAAGTCTTTGAGAGGCAGAGGCAAAGGGCCTGTAAACCATTCCCTCCTTCCTCCTCCTTCCCCAGCTCTATATGCTGAACACAATTCCATATGTTCTGGGATACCCTTTGGGTCAGTTGGGATCAGCTGTACTGCCTGCATCCTCCATCAACCCCTTGTGCCCCCCCAACTGCCGGGTGGAGTGTGAGTATCAGAGCAGCTCAGTGTGTATGGCTGTGCAGGAGCAGCTCAACAGCAGCCCAGCAGCCCAGGGATGGGAACAGTGTTTCCAGCAGGAATCAAAACATCCTGGGATTGGCAACAGTGTTTCCAGCAGGAATCAAAACATCCTGGGATTGGCAACAGTGTTTCTAGCAGGAATCAAAACTTCCTGGGATTGGCAACAGTGTTTCCCACAGGAATCAAAACATCCTGGGATTGGCAACAGTTTCCATACAAACCAAAGCATCTGAGCATTGGCAACAGTTTCCAGCTCAAGCCAGAACTGCCCAGGACTGGCAACATGGCCTCCAGGACCAAAAGGTGTCATACACTGACTGCGATGGAAAGATTAACCCTATCGCAGCCAAGCTCAGCGCGCTAAGGGATAAAGCTTTTACCTTTTGTCATATATTAGCAAAGTAAATAAAAAGCCCTCCAATCCCATAATTTACTAAGCAAGAGAGTGAAAACCATTGTGAACGGTCATTTTCCACATTGCACACGAGATAACCTTTGGAGAGTTTTCAACATCCCTCCTCCCCAGTCTTTGAGTGAAGAAGATGCTGAAACTGGCCCTATCTCCATTTAAAGAGTTTTCAATTAATCTTCATTTTGGGCTGAGCCAGTCCTGAGTCACATCCTGAGAAGCCTTTAGAAGAATGATGGATACTGAAAACTGGAGTTCCAAGCTACCAAGGCTCCCAACTGTGTCTGACTCCAGAGATCTAAAGATCTCACCCACTCCTTTTCTGTGTGAAAGAAGTCAGTTCATCTTTGGGTGCCTTTTTATGGCTCAGCCCACTGACCTCTGCAGAACCCTTAGGGCATCCCGATGTGCATTGACATAATAAAGATGGATAAGAAACTTTTACCATATTGGGGGTGAGGCAGAGTGAAAAACAAGGTTTCCCAGGCCTGCTCCAAACCCTGCAGCCTGGCTCTGCATCGACCTGCCCCTTTCCCAGAGCACTGTGCAGCTTCCCAACACAACACATTCCTCTCCCTGCCCTACAGCTTAGCTTTGATGCCCCAGAAGCTCCTATACTTTTGACCTCACCAGCATTGCACAATCTGCCTATGAGCCTGTTCCTCCTGCTTCATCTCAGTGATGCAGCATCAGCCTGAGGCAAACTCAGCTTCGAAGAAATGACTATGCCTTGAGGCTGCAAACCTTTTGAGATATGTATGCAGATTCTATGAGGTCCAACAGGCACTTTTACCTACTCGGTCCATTTCTCTTGCTCTTTGGGGGGGTTGACCTTGGCTGGACACCCGGTGCCAACCAAGCTGCTCTATCAACTCCCCTCCTCTGCAGGACAGGGAAGGGAACAAATAAGGTGAGAAAAACTTCACAGGTCAGGATAAAGTTTAATGAAGCAAAAGCAAAGGAATATGGAAGAAAAAGTGGGATGACAGAAGAAGTTGACACTGAACTAGTGTGCGCTGGGAGACATCAGTGGCACCTTTGGATTAGCCATGTTGAGAAAAATGTGCTTAAGATGTATCTGTGTGAATTACAAGACTGTGAGGGCAACACATTTTAGCATGGTGCAATTCCCAAGTGCTTCAGGGCTTGGGACCTATGTGGCCCCTGAGAATGGTGAACATTCCCTCCGTACTTATTCCAAGTGAGAAGATCCCACCAGGATAAGGAAATAAGTGAGGCTGGTATGGAAGTGCAGAGAAGGAAGAGCTGCAGTCAAGGGGCTCCATCCCAGAGCTAATATCCCTGAAATGTCTGATTCTGACCCAGCTCTGCACAATGATGTATGGCTCTCCCAGCTTGCATTAGCTTTGCATTAGCAATAACTGATGAATCTCTGCACCATTTGTCTTTGCATGCTCTGGATGAGGCCCCAGCAAATCACCTCAATATTCTGCTTCTCCTGTATTTTGCTCTGGCCTCTCTGCATCTCTCCAGTCACCTCCTCCCCTCTTCTACTCAACATGCAGGACACAGTCTTGGTGCCTCCTTCCTCTAGTGTTCTTTACCTATTTAACCTATCACAGTAGTGGCTTTGTCACCTATTTAATCCTTAGTTAAGGCCACTGGAGTTGTATCTAGGACAAAGAGCACACAAGGTATTTTTCTCACTACCTTCCCTCCTTCCCCAGGCCTTCCTCTGGAAGGATTTCCCATTGGCCTTAGCTAATAATTGAGTTCAGTGAGAGGAGAGAGCTGCCTCAGGACAAAGTTCAAGCTTTTTTCTCCTCAACAGGATTTTTGTGACAGTTCCCATTCCACCTTAGAAGCAGGTATTTAGTTATGAATTTCCCCTCTCCATCAGGTGAATGGCACATAAGGATGGCTGGTCTTGGGGCTCATAGGAGTTTTCTACTAGGAAACAATTTGTTTTGGCATAAACTGCTGGGTTGAACACAAACATAAGGAGGAGGTGAAAAGGACAGCATGACTCCCATGAGCAACTCAGTCATTAGAACTGGCTTGTTCTTTTCTTGTTCTTTCCCATTCACCCCTCTTGCTTTGTAATGGCCATTGGTAGCAATTTGTGTCACACCAACCTGAGTGCCAGGATCCCACAAATCCATTCATTACAGCCCCTAGGAACAAATCCCATCAAATCACCAGTTTATAAACTGCATTCAGATCTGTTACATGAGCACTGATTGCAAATCTGAAGACATTTCCATTTCGCCTGAGGCCCAGATTTTTAATTTAAGAAAAGAGAAACCCTGTCAGGGTCTCTGCAAAGGCTCTTTAGATATTCCAACCAGCACAGTTTATTTAAAATTCAATAAGGCAATTTTCATGGCAGCAAGGAAAAAGAAGCTGGAGTCTGTAAGGGGAAAGAAGCAGCCTGGATCTTATCTCCCAGGCCCACTCAAGCCTGTGCTGCTACCTCATTTTAGCTCCTAGCCGCCATCAGCCCAAATCTTGAGATACTCTTTCTGCTTGGCAATTAAATTGTCTCCAACAGTGGAACAAAGATTATGGAGCAGGGAGCAGACATGGCCTTTTTAGAAGAATCTGCTGCTCAAGAGTCACATTAGCCAGCACAGGGCAAATACAAATGATCAAACCTATTTGTAGACTTCATGAGGCTGGTGACAGTGGAAGAGAGTGGTTACCTTTGCATAGACATAGCCCTAGAAAGTGGACAGAAGGTAAATTTGATGTATACATAAAATGGTTGTTCTCTGCTTTCTATGAGCCGTATGGGGCTCCTTGGAAAGCAGAAACAAAACTGATTTGCTGCATTCAGACCAGAGGTGTAGAAACATCCCTGGCTTCTGTAGGTCATGTAGCAAAGGTATTTTTTTGCTATCATATGGTCACTGTTATCTCACTGTCTGTTCCTCAGCCAGACATAAGCAACAGCCAAGACATTCCCTTGCCTTGGCAACACAGAACCCAATCACAGTCTTGTGAGTTTGCGAGGTTCCTATCCCATCAAGGAAAGCAATAAACAGAAATCAGTGGTGCTTAGGGAGAGCACAGAGATCTCTGCCAACCACCTCTCCCCTCATGACCTCAGTTCAAATGCCCACCCCTCCAGAGGAGGGGATGTGACGTCCCCTGTGGTGAGTATTCAGGTCTCAGCCTAGTGGCAGAGGAGCTGAAGGACTTTCTGAGCTTGCTTCTAATGAGTCCATTAAGACAAACGTAGCAATTACATGAACCTTTCTAGTCAGAAGACTGAGGTGGGGTTTTAATTAAGCTAATTATACTCAGTTGGAAAAGCTATTTGCAAAGGCATTTAAAGACTCTGGGTAGGTGCTGTGCTGACAGGCTGACTTTAAAGATAGTGATGCTTCTAGAATATGTGTAGCTTGTTTCCTGTGTGGGCCACTGGACTTAAGCTACTGATGTTTTGCATGAAAGGCCTGATGCTGTATAAGAGAGGTAAGTGATGCTTTGCCTATGGCAATGTCAAGGATGAGTTTGTGCTGAAGCATGTCTACTCTGGAGAGGACACTGGCCTCTGAGCTCAGGGGGCTTTTCAAATGGTCAGCACTTTCTTTTCCCTCTCCAAAACAGGACAAGAACTTTTAACCTCAGAAATGTTCCCAGGTCAGCATTTTGTCGTGGCTGACCAATATCTGTGTCAGGTCAGTTGGCATTTTGTGTTTGTAATGGAGTGGTTTGGGTTTGTTTTTTCCTTAAACTCTTTTAGTGCAGTGATCTACAGTGTCTATATGAAAAGCAATTGCAACTTGAAATTGGGAACCTGGCATGCTTCTGACAATTCAAAGCTCTTATGAATTGTAGAAGATGGGTCAGAACTGACCCTGGCCTACAGGAAGCTGGGGTTTTGACAAATCAATGTGTCCCTGTGCAAGCCTCCATGGAAAATTTCTAATCAGTGCTGGTTATGTCCACTTCACTCCCTTTTTTCACTCTTCCAGACTAAAAGCCACTTGCAAACCTATTACCCCTTGCTAGGGATCTGTCCTTCTCTTGCTGTGTAACAGCTTTACTGAGTATTGAGGGCCCATGGTAAGGATATCTCATTGTTTCCTTATCCTCAGCAAGAAAGAGCAGATCAATGTGACTTACACTTCACCCTTTCCCATTCAGTGCAGCCTCTCATTTTGTTCTGCTTTTAATATCATCTTTATTGCAAGCCTGTTCTAATGCTGCCTGTTTATTTATGGCTATTACTGAGGCGATGCTTTAATTGTCGGATCAGTGCCTTCAGTCCATCAGTAAAAGAGCAGGCAGCTCTTTATAAAACATCATTTTTTATTTAGCTAGGCCACATGCACTCACACAACACACACATGCAATTAGGAACAGCTACGGTGTTATTCCCAACGAACCCATGTTCAGGTCTTTGTAATTTTCTGCTGTCTTGGAAAGGACAGGCTTTGAGTCTGTTTACTGTTCTTTCTGCACTGAGCATTTTGCTTTGTATATCTGGGAAAAGGAAATTTAATTAGAGTAGTATTCAGGATGGTTTTATATACATTTTCTTCCAATTAGCATTTCATTAAGGCAGTTAAATTGCATTTGCCAGAGACAGACACAACCCATTGCAGAGTAGTATTTTAAGATCTCATTTCTCTTTTTTCATCTTGCAGGCAGAAAATGAAATCGTGTAGTGATTGATTAATTATTAATTCATTACTGGTGATTGGCTTGGGTTGGAGTTGGGCAGGAGTGTGAGAAAGAGAGAAGAGGATGTGCTAAGGCATAGCCTTGCTTAATTTTTTTGGACAACTTTGCAAGAGAGATGAGGTGGACAGACTCAGTCTAGAGCCAAGCAGAGATGCTGGGCTGCTTTGGGTGCCTTGCACTGCCTGCTTCTCAGTTTCCTCACCCTTTGCTCCCTGCAGCATGGAGATGGCAGATAGAGGAATGGCAATAATTCAGAAGTGATAGTGACTAGCGCTGTTGAGCAAGAACTATCCTATTGCTTGGTGATACTATTCCTCATGATGTAATGGATTGGAGGGATGAGTGATTGCTGCTCTTCCTGGAGGGCTGATAGGGCACATGCTCACACATTGCATGCTCCTGCTGGCTGACACCAGCTCTCCAAACTGCATCTCTGCCTTGCTCTAAAGAGGGTTATGCTCTGCCTTCCCTCTCTTCTCTGAAAGTTCCTCTCCATTCTTCCCTCTGCTTGCAGTATGGCTTGTCTTTCTTCATTGCTCTCAAGGTCACCATTGATCAGATTGTGAATACTTTACAGCTACAGCCTTGGATGGGCAGAAAGAGAAATTGATTGCAGTCAGTTCAGCAGCAGATTGAGCTGTATTGACTTGTCCCGTATTCATGCAGATGAGGAGCTTTGCTACCTTTTAATTACCATGGCTATCCCTCTTCAGCATCAATTGAATGGCTCTGTGTGTACACAGGAGTGTGGGTGATCATATGGCCCTGAGGAGAGTATTTGGGTGGGATGTAGGGATTTTGGGATGTTTTTTGGCATGCCAGGACTTCAGAAGGCTGGAGCATTGGTGCTGGTGAGGGAATCTCCAGGATAGAAAGTTGTTTCCTCTATTCAGTAACTCTTCCTGGAGGATTCTGCCACTGGAAGTGGCTCGTTTTTTATGGTGGACGCCAGTCATTTTCCAGAGAGTGGCACTGTGCTGAAGACTGTGCTGAGCTATAGGTGTCACAAGGGTGCTGCTCCTTTGAACTGGACACACTGGGCAGGAAAGGCAGAGGCTCATCTGGCAGAGGTGCCCCTGGGAGAAACGTTACTCCTCTCTCCCAGTCTTTGAGCACACAGAGAAAGGGTGTGCTGCTGTAAGCCTTAATAAGCCAGACTCCTGTAAGTGAAGATGTTTGGCCAAATCCTGAATTTCTCTTGTAGAGAAGGAAGAGCTGGTTTTATGGTTTGAGCTTCTGTCTAGGGATCAGGACAGGCTGGGATGTGTTCAGCTGACCACTGTGGAAAACAAGATGTACATGATTTATTTCCATGGAGCTGCTCATGCTTCTCACCCTGGATTCTGCTTCTGGCTCTGTCTCTGGGCTTTTGCAGCACAGTGATTCGCTGCTGTCATGGAAAGTGCAGTTGGCATTTTTGAAAGGTGCAGGATTGGCAGCTCTAGAAGACTGAAATCCTCTGTTCATCTACTGAATTGGTGCCAGTAGTACCAGCACTAGGAGTGAGAGAAGAGCAGTGATTCCAGCAATGCTGGTGAATGACAGGAATTTTTGGTCAGTTTTTTGATGGTGTTTTTTTGTGTGGTTTTTTTTTTTTTTTTTTTTTTTTTTTTTGTTTGTTTTATTTTTTTTTTGTGTTTTAGCAAATTGAAAAGCAAAAAAGGCAAACCAGAACATTAAAATCCCTTCCATTTAGGATTGGAAAGTCCTGCATTGCTTTGTTTTACAATTAAAACTAGTCTGAGTAAGACAACAACATTAAAGAAAGCATCAAAAGAACGCAATCTTCAAACTGGAGTGAAAATCAACATTTTCAAGACAAACAGGGGAAAAATTATTTCTTTTTCCCCGGTTCCTCCTACAAAGAGGTCAGAAATTCTGTGCAGGTGACCAAATACACTGTTTTAGTCTCCCTCCTGTGACTTAGGCCCCACACACTTCTCCCAACTCCAGGACTACTTAAGCCTAGACCTGACACTGTAAGGATGCTAACCCCCATGCGAGCACTACATGGCCAGTCATTGAAAGCTGAATTAAAACAAGAAATTCACTTTATGTAAACTATTAAAACCCTATCAGCTGGTCATAAACACAGGCTGCATCTTCCCTTAGAACCCAGACTAATAACCTATAGGTCACCTTTCCTTGACCATTTCCATATAATGGAGTTTATCTTTCATGACTGACTGAATAGGTAATGATGTAGGAATACTGACTTAGTAGGTTTAGATGACACAAGCAAAGGGGCTTCACCTTTTCCATTATCTACTAAAGATAATTCTTATTTTAACCTTGCACCAGACAAATGTACTGAGATGATGTGTTCACTATGCATGTGCATGACATTGGTTTTAGACCCTGCTTTCCAAAAGGTATTTGTATGAAAGTCATCCCTTCATGATTTTTGTTAAGACATTTGGGACAAACCGAAATGGGCTCACCCGTGTACTGCAGCCTCTGTGATAGAGGTTTGGTTGTTGTTATTAGCAGAGCAAAGGGTATCTATTGACTGCTGCAATCCAGATTGAAAGCTAACATAGAGACCAGCTCTGTAGTATAAAGCCCTTCCTCCTGCCCTTGCAGAGAGACCTTTTCTCTCTTCCTTGCAGCATCCTAAAGGGGGAGAAATGAATTCCAGCACTTTACAACTCCCAGGGAGAGAATGTTCTCAGGTAATCTCCCCTGTTTCTAGCTGTTAAGGTAAATTCTTCCCATGTTAGTAAGCCTCCCCTGAGGCCTCAGGAGAACAGGTGCTCACTTGACCCAAGTGTCACCTGCACCTAATATATCACATTAGCCTCAGGGGAAAAAACTGCAGCCAAGGTTTCCCTCCCCTCACAGGGGAGGCCTGGTTCAGCACAACCACAGATGGAGACCTGCATTTGTGCTTGAAACAGAACACCCTCTTGAGAGATGGGATTTGCTTCCTTTGTTATTTAAGCCTGTCCCTGTCATGCCACAGCGGTGAATGGTTCATTGGAAGGCTTGAAGGTATCATGCAAGCCTTTGTCCACTGCAACATTTGAGGTATATACCAAATGCCCTTCTACCAGGTGGCCATCCTCTGACTCTATGAAGGCTTCTGGATTCTTATGGCTTTTCATTGCATAGCTAGTACTGCTGGGCTTAGTCATGGAGATGAACAATCATCCTGTGATTCTGGTGAATGAGCATTTCCTTGTGGAAGTTGAGCAAACATTTTCTTCAGGGAGTATGTTCTTTCCTGCTGTAGAAAGTCCCAGGTCATCTAGTACCAACAACTCTTCCTCTGTCCTCTCCCACACAAACCTGAAGTGTGGGTGAAAAGTGTCACTCAAAGTAGCTTGAATGATGACACATCCAGAGAAAGATAACTCAGCTGGGAAAATGCAGACCTGAATAAGTGATTCTAGAGGGCTGTGTGGGAACATTATGATGAAAGCAATGAGGCATGTCCTCTGCCCACCATTGGTCCTGGTTGCCCATCATTGGTTTCTGGAGGTGGATTTCAAGAACAGTAAGTCCTACCTCTTCTTCAGAAGTCATTGGGAACAGAGATGCTATAAAAAGAAGCTGGAGGAGATTGCCCCAATTATTAATCAATGGGGAATGGTAGAAGAGAGAAAAGTCATTTTATCTGAATAATATCAAGACCCTCATTACACCATTGCAACAGTTACCTCAAAGCCACAGCAGCCAGATCATGCAATGATGGACTTAAAACTTAGTTTATATTCTGAGCTTGCTCACTATAACCCAAACTCAAGGAGCACACATGCTCAGGCACTCATTTTTGTCCATACCTAATTATGTATAATTATTTAGCAGGGTATTAATTATTTTGCTAATTATTGAGGCTCTGTATGTGACTGGCCATTCCAAACGATGTACAACATGGTTTGATTTCACACTTCATGCCAAAGTCAAAAAGGCTTATTTTGTCATGATTAGAGAGCGATGTAGAGTGGCAATTGTGGAACAGTTGTTCAACACAAGGTTCCTGGGAATCTCAGCTGGAATTTCTAAGTAGCTAGCAATTCGTGTTCACTTCTAGGTTATGTGAAGCTGAACAGCCATGTTGGGCTGAATGTAAAGCTGCATGAGGACTGTGAGCCTCTAGTTGTGTTTGTGAGGCATCATCTAATATGGGAAGAGATTCAACAGCACCTTATAATTGAAGTGACCAGTTGCTGCACAGTAATGATTAGTTTGTTAAGATCTCCAAGCATCTGTTAGAGGAGTCTGCCTTGTGATGCTTTTGCACAACAAAAATGCTTCAGAAAATGAAAATCTGTTCATGAAATATTCTGGCAGCAGCAAAAGTTTATATATGGCTTGTAAATTCTTTATCAAGCTCCAAGAATAACAAACTCCCTGCAGGAGGAAAAGAAGTGGGGGATGCACACGTAGAAACAGGAGTAAATAGGAATTGCTGCATTTATTTGGGTTTAGATGTTGAGCAAATAGAAGCAGATAAGAAATACATTCATGCTTCTGGAGGGCTTCAGGTCTGTGTTTTTGAGTGCCTGTTAGTATTTTACTTCTCTGCTTCATTTCCCATGTCTCGGTTAACACTGATACTTTTTCAAGGCTAGACATATGTTCAAGGGGATGGGATGGGAAAAGCTAAAGTACAAAGAAGGGAAATAGTCTTTTGTCTGTGTCCTCTTCATGCACACTGAGGAACTGGAGAAGAAAGGACAGCCAGATTATGGGTGGAAAATGCATGTAAAATCACTTTCCAATGATTCTTATTTCACTCCCATTACTAAGGCACAGGAGAAATACGGCCTTCAGTTGCAGAGGTAAAATACAGTGCGTGTTTTCCCTTTTAGAAGACTTAAACTTTTCCTGAGGGCCACCTGTAGAGCAAAGCCTCCTCTTTTCAGCCATCTGTGAATCACCAAATACAGGCTCTGTATTGGTTTTATTTATTTCTCTGTTTGTAATAACCAATTAAACAAAAGCTTACTCAGTCCATAAAGAGCAATAGCCTGGGGAGTGTGGGAGGGAGAGGCATTGCAAAGAGGCATTTTATCTTTGGCACATGCTCCTGGGCAGAGGATTGAAGGTCAATGTGCGCGCATCGTACTGGGCTGATTGCAGTGTTGACAACCGTTTTATGAAATTATCAATAGATCTGTGATTGCAGAATCTAATCAAGGCTTAGGAAATACAGTGGGTGGAAAAGCCAGTTGGGCTGGATTGTTCTTCTACATCTGGCTCTGTGGGAGGGGTGTCTTCAAGCTCTGCGCAGCTTCTTGCCACTATCCCTTCTATAGACTTTACTATCAGATGCCTTGCTTAGCTGACAGGTCATCCTGTCCTTTTATGGTATTTAATTCAAGGAGCACAAATTCATTACAAATAATATGTGAATTTATTACAAATAATGGGAGTACTCAGCAGTGTTTGCTGGAGCCTGAGAATAGAGCCAGAAAGGAGGGAGGAACATTTGTGAGGGAAAATCTGAGTTCTTGTATTACTTACAAGATTCATCAAAAGGCAACTTGACAAAATAAGGACAAAAAGGACTTCAGTAATGTGCACTGATACCGCTTTAACCAGGTTGTTATAAATCTCATATCAATTACTTTCTGAGAGACCCAGATTCAGGTGTCATATTAGAATTCAGATAGTTCATCTTTTACCTACTCACTATAAGAATCAAGTTTTCAGTTTCCATAGCAGAAAAACCCTATAAAATATCTCTTGTGACCATTCTGAAGGATCTGAAAATAGAAGGCAAATAAAAGATTCTTTCCTGTCTAAGTTAGTTTTGTAATTCACAGAAAGTACCTTGCACAGATTGTAGAGAAAAATGCTGCAATTCTTTAAATGCTTGAACTTTTCAGTACTGAACAGCATAGAACTAGTGTCAATGCACGGATTTCCTCCTGGTGTTTTCCCTTGTGAAGGCTGAACAGAGCTGCTACATCACCATTCTTTCTCTTACAGGATATATTATTTTCTATCTATCTCCAATATTTTCTAATCTTAGTGCACAGTATTTCTCTTTCAACTCTTTTGATCTCTCACTGGAATTGCAGTGGTCATAAAGGATACACAAATTGAGATCCAGCATTAACCAACCATTAATTAAAAGGATAATGGCAGAACAATGTTATATCTACACTTCTATAAGCATCCTGCACACTTCAGCCTTCCAAAGCTGGCAAGAAGACAAGACCCATTGTGCCAGGTGGGATGATAGTGAAGTTTTTGCCTTCTTTGACAAAGGCAAAGCCTCTTCTTCAGAAAGAGCACCTATTAAGAAGCATTAGGAACATTCCGTTTGTTTCATGTAGCAACTGATGAAATGATTCCAGTGAAAAATCAAGAAAACATTACCATTAACTGCAGTAGGAGAGCACTTTGGAATTCTTACAGAGACCAAGACTCTGTCGTACTAAGGGATATTCAGATACATAAGCAGAGAAATACCTACTCTGAGATCCATGTCTGAGGAATTAAGAAGTTTTGGAATCCAGAATATTTCAAAATGAAGTGTTCTCCAACGTAACAATAATAACTTAAGAATACAAGAATTTAAATCAACAATGCTGGGATTTGGAGCTGTGGAATGTGCCTTTTCATTTCTATGTAAGATTTGTATTCTTCTGCTGGTGTAAGGAGGTATGAAAGGACTTCCTTTTTTTGCCAAATGAAGGAATCAATTCTCATGCAATCAAAATGAAGCCAGTAGACAAAGCCCTGGCATTACGAACCTTCAGTAATCTGAAGTTTCATGTATTATGGAGCTCATAATGAAAACTTGGACTGTAATAAAAGCCCTTCTCTGAAATAAAGGAATGGAGAAAAGGGAGAAAGTAGTTTTTTTTTTCCCAGTCCTCTGCTTTGCAGAAGTGAAGGTTACTGCTCAGAGACTTGCTGGAGATTGCCCAAGAGATGGAGCTGTGATGTTCAGAACTGATACTTATGTCCACCTTCACAGCCTGGTTTCTAAGTCTCTCTGGTGCCCTATCCCCAGTTGGAAGAAAATACCTTAATCAGTTAAGTCCCACTACTTTAATTCCAAGACTATAGTTCTTCTCAGGAGGCAGCAGATAAATGTGAGAGGTTATCCTGTGCTCTCTCATGATCTGTCTGAGGTGAGTCTAGCAAGCAAATGTATTTCCACTCTCTTTTTAAAATACTTTATGGTTTAATAAAATGGAAAATCAAATTGCAAGCGAATTAAATAATTTTCATAAGCATTGTGGGCTAAGGGGTCCTTAGGATGAAGGTATTTTTTTATCTGTTTTTGAATCTTCAGGCTGCCCTAAATGCATGTAATAACAGTATGTCATTCACAACATGCACATTCTCACAGAATTACTGTATTAAACAACAGTCTTAAACTGGTGGGGAGTGAAGGTATATCAATTCTTATTACCGCTGCAAATGGAGCAGCTCATTGGTAGATCCTGGCCTGGCTGCTGTGGATAGATAAGGTCTAAGCTTATGGAGGTCATCTCAGAATTCATCACTTACTACTCAAAGGCACTGTCCTGCAGTCACACCACTGCAGGTGGAGGGATGGGAATAAATGATGATATTTGGAGAGTCATGGTAGTAGAAGAGGCTTAGCTTATTTTTTAACGGTAGCGATTTTCTTATACATTACAATTCAAACTGGGGAGCTGGGAGGATGAGGTTCTCCTTCAAATCAGAAATGTTAAACAAATCCTCAGTCAACAGCCTCTGTGAAATTTGTACCTTTTTTAAGGTCAGGCTTTGGCTAAAACTGAACTGACTTGTAGTCACAAAATGAGGTGATGATGATGCAATGGAACTGTTGTCCTGAAAACTCCTCTCTTTGTCCTGTCTCAATTTACTTCTGAAATACACTGCCTGCAAGGGGAGAGGTTATGACTAGATAGAGATGTGTTCCAGAAGCAAAACATTCCTCAGTTCAAGCCCCTACCTGGGATTAAGAGAGGAGATGGACACAAAACATGTTATAGCCCAGTGTCTGCATTCCTCTGTGTCAAAATAGCACAGGGACTAAGGATTTGGTTTTTTTTTCTTCACTATACCTACCTTTGGTGTCACTTGGTAGGACACAGGGTTGAGCAAAAGGGGTGGGAGGAATAAGAAAACCATGAGGCTGACCCAGTGTCTTTTCCTATGAATTAGCAGCCTTCTAATATCTGAAGGGGACCTAGAGGGATGCTGGGGAGGGACTCTTCATGAGGGACTGTAGTGATAAGACAAGGAGTAATGGGTTCAAACTTAAACAGGGGAAGTGAAGATTGGATCTGAGGAAGAAATTCTTTACTGTAAGGATGGTGAGGCACTGGAATGTGTTGCCCAGGGAAGTGGTAATGCTCCATTGCTGGCGGTGTTCAAGACTGGATTGGACATAGCCTTGGTTTAATGGGAGGTGTCCCTGCCCATGGCAGGGGGGTTGGAACAAGGTGATCTTAAGGTCCTTTCCAACCCTAACTATTCTATGATTTCTGCTTCAGGGAGTACTCTGATGGAGACTTGAGGGAGATCATGCAAGGACTAAGACCAAATTAGAGTACCAGACTGACCTCCTGGACTCATCTGCACATCCTTTGGTGCCAGACTGAAAGTTTTTCTCTTTGTTTTCACTGTAAGTAGAATACCACAGCTGAGAACTTCTGTTGGAAAAAACTGTTTTCCTTGCAAAGTCTGGTGTTGGAAGGCACATTTTTGAATCAAAACCTGTTGCATTGGGAATGAGCATCCATCTCTGTTCTCTAGATACCGGTCAGTTTGTATGTTTGTGAGAAATGCTGAGAGGAATGTTTTGTCTCCTCTCAATATGACATGTTTAGGGAAACCATGTTTTTGATGGATTGCCATGAACCCCTCTGCTATTAGAGATGTTTCTCCATTTGGGCTCCAAGGGATGGAATAGTTCAGCTTTAATAGCAGGAGGCAGATATAATATCATGGTGAAAATAGTTCCCTTCTTGTTGAGAACTTTAGTAAAATTTTGGTGGAGGATGATTTTGAATTCCCCCTTTTCCTTTAAATAGTAAAACCTTTGCTAGCAGACCCTCAAAAGAGA
Organism: Forpus xanthops; assembly: GCA_032466535.1. Taxonomy (NCBI): domain Eukaryota; kingdom Metazoa; phylum Chordata; class Aves; order Psittaciformes; family Psittacidae; genus Forpus; species Forpus xanthops. Next base: position 91,645 of record JASSUY010054808.1, on the reverse strand, counting down.
CAATGTCAGAGTTAAGGTGGTGAAAATATGAACAACCAGTTACTTCCAGGGCCTCTTGACTTCCTTTATACACAAAACTGTGTTAGTTAATTCTTCACTTACTTCTGATGATCTGAAATCCTGGGGTTTGAGTCATTAAGGACTGAAAGCTTCCAATAAGAGGTTGATTCAGTGGCTAGGAAACAGGCTTGCTATTTTGGAAGCAACAGTTCAATATGTAGTCTGGGCATATGTTTTCTGTGATACTTCACAGATAAGTCCCATCAGTCTGTCAGGTTTTCATCTATAAAAATGAGAATATTTCCACCTTATCCTAAATGTGTTATGAAATAAACCTAGGAGATTGAGGCTTTCTGTCTCCATGTGTGCACGCAGACATATACCTATACTCTCTTCTCCCTTTCTTCAGACCTGTTACTTCATTCTTACAGTACATTCACAGCTTCTAAGAGGCAAAAGTGTTGGCTTATCCCTAAACCTTCTTTTCTCTTTGCTGTGCAAAGTAACATTCTAAAGATGACCAAGTTTCTGCCGCCAGAAATAAGTTTCATGGTGTTGTCTGTAGCTGAGGCACATCCTGGTTGAATGAGACTGTGAATAAGGTCTTCAAAAGAGGATTTTGTCCACTAAGATCTCATTCAAGTGGTATGTGAGGATAGTCGTATGTAACACAGTTATATGTAATAATGTAGTTCTGTCTAATAATTAATGTTCAATGTATTACTTATATTTGAGCCTGAGGAATGCTAATATGAAATAGAAGAATGACAATTATGTTTTTTTACTTAAACATAGATGTTTCTTTCTCTTCTAGTCTGTAATAAGATGATTTATTTCTGTGTGGAGAACACAAAGTCTCTGAGTTTACATACCTGGGCTGGGAATGCAAAAATCCAGTGATCCATGGGGCAATTCTGATCAATGCTCTGAGAATTCCTGCTTGAGTTTCCCTACCTGCAGAAGCCGTATAGAAAGTGTTACATTAAAGAGAAGCTAAACTTATGTTTAAGTACCTTCAGAGGTGTTTGGAGCTATAGAAAGCAGCTAAGTGTGAATCTATGTGCATTCTGACATACAGTACCCTAGAGCAAAAGAGGTTGTAATAGAATACTTTGCCCAGTCAGAGGATTTGAATCTATCTCACCTTCAGCATCAGAATCAGAACAACTCAATGTCCTAAATTTCTGCTAGCCTTAAAGTGCCAGGGAACTTCTCACCTTGTCGCCCAAGAGAACTTCAGGGTGCTGTGGGTATATAAGCGGGGTCACACCATGCTTGAGGTCATCATGTACACAGTTGCCCACCTACCATTTCATTGAGTGCACTGATTGGGAGTTTTGTCTCTGGGTCTGATTAGAAACCCATTTGAAATCAATGGGAGTTTTTTTCCTTTTTGGGAAGTAGGATTTGAATGTGATAGTTCACAAGACTGCTTGGGCCTCTCTGGAATGAAAGGCTCTGTACTGAAATGTAACAGAAAAAAGTCCCTTCTTTCACATGTTCCTACAAATATAGGTATATCTACCTACTTTGGTACACTGAAATGAATATCTGCTGTAAGAATGAAGCTTATCAAAGACTAAACGCTGTACAGCCAGCCTTCTGTGTAGATGCAAAACCTTACTGAGCAGCAGCAAAAAGAATTGAACCAAACAGAGGAAGATGGACTCATTAAGAAGAGTTATAACAAATCGGTTATCAGCCATTAAAGGAATAAACTGGTTAGAATAAACCTGTTAAATAAATCCTCAGAGAAGTTAATTAGGTTGGTGTTACACTGGCACAATGGCTTCCTTCTTCCATAGGAGACTTAACGGTAACATAAGCCTGTTAAAGGAATACACCAAGTATACAATAAGCCAGCTATTTAAAGGATACCTCAGTCAGTTCATTCTCTAAATCTGACCTACCTACAAATTTTCACTAGTGAAAAATATCTCCTATGTTCCAAATGCCTATTGAAAACCCTGGCTGGTGTACCCCCTCCTTTGTGAGAAATACAGCATGGATGTGCCCCTTTTACCAAACAAAGGGACTGGTGGTGGCTGTAGAAGAGCTGCATGACTCAGGGGTTTTTGTTTTCCTTTGTGTTGTACTCAAGGTGCAGATTAACCAACTAAACCTCTTCTCAGAGCTGTAATGACAGGATTGATTGGCTAGTGGTGAAGCAGAAGGAGGAGAAAGAGAATAAAAATAATCACTTTGCCCTTCTAAAGTGGGTTTTCTCAGGGTATGTATAAAGATGAATGATTTGGAGATTAAGAGATGTTCAAGTGAGGCTTGGAATACCTGGGTTTGTCCCAGTTCTGCCACTGGTTTTGTGTAAAACATACCCTTTCTACATCCCTCTTAAACAGGGTGACTACTGGTTCCCTTTGATTTTGCCTGTTGTGATACTGAAGTCTGTGATGGAAGCATTACAACTTCCCTGATGATGATCTACAAAGCCAAATGAGGCTTTGGTAGAGTGTGTTAGTGTTCTTGTGATGGCTTAGTATGGATAACTGCAGGAGTGGAGATGTAGGTACAAAGCATGTTACTCTCAGTACTAACATTTCCCTCAAATAGCTTAATATGTTGCTACCATCATTTCGTCATGCTGCTGTGTAGATGAGAAGCTGGGTGGGTGACTGCATTTAGCTCAGTTCTGGCTTCTAGGTGAAAGTTATACAAACAACAATAATCCTGACAAGATGAGAGCACTAGACTGGTGTATTAACATTTGTATTGCATAGATGGAAGCAGAAGCAAAGCGATCCCCTTGAGATTACGTGGCTGTCCAGCAGGAGAGCCAAAAATAGAACCCAGGGGTCAGAGTTGGTCCTGCACACTTTATGCAATAGATCACACCTTCCAGAGGTGAACTGGGTGATTTTCCTCAAGTGACATGGTAAGAGTTAAATGCTGAGTGCCTTGGAGGGAAACTAGCTAAAATTAGCAGGAGAAGAAGTGTTTATTTCTGGAGAAGGTGTCACAAGCCAAAGAGAAGCTAAGCTTGAAAACAAGAATTGAACGCTACATAAAGAAGAGCTTGACAGCCGCATATCTTTCAGTTGCCTTGAGTGTCTGTGCTCAGAATTCATCTCTGGCAACCATAAAGCAGTGTCAGCTCTGAAGCCTAGGATATGAGTTTGCTGTAACAGCATTGGGACACTGGGGATGGCATAGCTCTAGGGGAGTTTTCTGGGCTGGCAGAGCTGCCATGGATAAATGGATATCAAAAGGGAAAAGTTGGGAAATCAGAACCTGCAGGATCCCCTAGACTGAGTTTCTGCCTAATGTTCAGTCCATTCCTGCAGATGTGCAGGGAATGAAGTGCTTGGTATGGAAAGCTGGAACATGCTGGTTTCAGAGTGTGTCTGGACAGCAGGAGGTACAGAAGCAGGTAGGCGAAGTTCATTGTTAGCAATATTGCCATTAGCAGGGAAAGGTAGCAGCTGAGTTCAGGACTGCTTAGGGAGAGATGTGCGTACACAGAATAAGTAGCAGTCTTTGCTTTGGGAAGCATCCAAATAAAATAAACAATATGGAGTTTTTATACACACTCTCTAGCATGCTGCTTGGAAACTGTGGCATGAAAGCTACATTTACACAGCCTAGCAGCTGTGTTTCACACTACATACTAAGGTCTTGGTGTTAGGCACCTGCACAAGGTATGCTGTGGTTTGTTCTTAGTTTACTCAACTGTGTTTCTAGGAAGAGATTGAACTTTCCTGCTCTGACTGCTCACCAGAATAGCACGAGAGGCTGTTTAGGCAGAGAGTTTTTGTAAAGCACTTCAGTGTGTGCCTTTCAATGTAGCTCCTGAAAATCGATTGCATCAACTTTTTCTTAACAAGATGAAAAGTCACTATTGTATATGAGAAATAACGCTGCTCAAGGCATGTGGTTACTGCATGGTAACAAAAACCCCACTTCTCAGGGTGCCAGTATGCACCAGCTATCAACCTTGTGACTCACTGCATACCTGAGGCAAAGTGCAGTTATCTCAGAGTAGCAGCATGCTCTAAAACATGTCATTCCTTAGTGCTTCAAATTCAAATTTTCTCCCAAATAAATAATAAATGATACCCGGGGGAAAGGAGGAGGGAGAGGGAATTACTTTCTCTTCTTCCTATATTCAGTACTTACCAGATATATTGTTTTGTCCAAAGATAATGGTGATAGTCCCTTCTGACCTAGACTACTGTTGATGAAAAAGTGAACATGGTTGTATGAATTTGTTGTAACATGCCAGACTCCCTTCCCTGGTGATTTGGATCCTTGGGATCTAGAAAATGGAATTTACCCTCTTTGTTGTGTGGCGGATAGCCAAATGGCTTGAGCATTGCTTATAATTCAAAGAGAAAAAGACAGAACGATCCCTTCCAGAGGCTGAAAATAATTTGCTCATACAATTACAATGCATCAGCATCAGTTTAACAGTCATGCAGTCAGATGTTCATACATGTTATGAATTGATTTGATGCTGGGGGTGGTGCAGTTATCCTGGATCAACATCTGATCATGCAGCCTTAGCACAGCCCTGTTAGATGTGCGCTGGCTTCTCCTGGTTTACCAGAAAAGAAGCACTAACCCTGTAACACTCATGGACATGCTGCAGAATTAGTTTAGACTATGGATGGCAGTGGCTTTCTGACTCTTCCAGCAACTCCTGTTAAGAGACTATGAGATCTTTCTCATGCCTGCTTTTCAAACATCAGGAGATATCGGTGCCCCTTGCTTTGCCATCTCCTTTTTAATGAACAGTTTTGGGGCTCTAGGAGATATGAAGCAGATGCAAGAACATAGATATATTGGAGTGAGAAATAAGGGGAAAAAAACTCAATTGAACATTCTGTTCCCCTCATTTGACTGAGTTGCAACTACCAACACCTTTTTAGTAGTCTGAAGGACTGAGTTATTGCAGATAGAAGCAGAGAGAAGCTTGAAGTCTTCTGTGCAGTGTATAGCTCATGATGGGTTGGGAGTTACAAGTAGTTCCCCTTTGAAAGCCTTAGTCCAAGTTCAGAAGGAAACTGAGCTGCAGGTGATGAATACTGATGACTTGTACTTGGTGCCAGACAATAGTAACAATGGTGAATATGAAAGACTGCTAATAAAGAGGCTGGATTTGTGCCAAAGATTGGAAAATCAGCAGATACAGATTCATTTGGTTGATTTTTGTGCACCTCAGCAAGCTCTAGAGGAAAATATTCAACTCCTTTAACTTCATCCATCTCAAAGTAAGGAATTCAGTACAAGTTGCCAGTTTTGCTTCCTTGGGAGTCAACATAGAGGGAATTTTAGAAGGAAATTCTTCCAATATAAAAAGTAGTGTTCGATGTAACAGGAAGATGACACTTTAAAATTAAGAGTTAAATTTTTAAATTTAAGAGTTAAAATTTAAGAGTTAAAATTACCCTTTTCTGTTAACTGGAGAGGGTATTTAGAAAACTACCTGAAGCCCAGTGCCCGGACAGTTCTAATTCCCCATTAATTCAGTGGATCACATGATTTTGCACCAATTTGCCTTGTTCAGGACCCTTCACATCAATAACAGAAGCAACATTCTAAGCGGCTAAACTATTAGTTCTCATTGCTCTTTCTTCTTGGAACATTTTCCTACAGCTGACCTCATAGTGACTGTTTCATTTAAATCCTCAATGAGACACAAGCCACTATTACTCCTTTGTCACAACACATCTGCTTCCTACCCAGGAAAAGTAGGAAAAATACTTAAGCTAATTGAAAAGCTAAATCTTGGGAGATTGAAAATCCCATTCTGCAACCCCCAGAAATTCACAGCACTCAGAACAAGTGTCCTGAGTGCTTAGTACAGCTAAGCTCAATTTTGAAGGTGTGCTGTTTCTTCTTGTATTAGTTTTATGCTGGAAAGGGATTAATCTCAAAAGATAAACTTGGGATATGCTAATTGAGGAGCCAAGCAAAGATGGAGACACATTTCCTTGGGAAGTTTAGGGAGTTCAAAGCCTTTCAGGCTTCCAGAGCTGCCCTGAGGATGATTCAGTTTAATGCTGAGGAGCCGGTTATCAGAAACTGCTGTAAGATAGGAAAGCCAAAACCATTCCCAACTGTTTCTTCCCACTCTGCTGGGACCTGCCAACATTTTTGCTTCGCTTGGCAAGGGGTTCCAGACTTTCCTTCAGCCTCTACTCAGTCCTTAATTCCTGCATTGAGGATGGTGGAAACAGTTTTTGCAAGCTCCTTGCCTCTTAGCCCTGATGTTTAAGACCATTCCCAGACTTCTTTCCGCCATCCATCAAAATAGCTTGGCATTTTTCTGGCCACACAGCCCTTTGTGTCACCCATCCTGCCTTGTGAACAGTACCACACTCATCTATGTTTTAAGGGATACCAGCAGCAAATAAATACATTTAGTGTTTAGGAGCTGGATACCTCTGCAACCAACACAAAGCACAACCTAAATAAGATCACTACTTACTGTGATATTGTTTGCAGAGGAGAAAGAGGAAATACATTTCACAAGAGACTGGGAGAGCATCAGAATATCAATACAATGTTCACAGAGCAAATTTAATCCATTTTTAGCCTGTAATAAACAGTGAAGTCTGCAAAACCTTGACAAGAATACGTTCTGCCTCCTCAAGGAGGGCAACACACTGGATATGTGGAAAGAAGAAGCTTGCTGGTAGTGTAAGAAGAACTCAGAGTAGGATCAGATTATCCTCACCTGCTCATGGGACTCCAAAGTGAATTTTTGCAGAAGTATCACAAACAGAAATGAAGCATTTGCTACATGCAGTTGGCGCTCCTTTTGCACTAGATAATGGCACTTTGTGCTGCCCTGTCTGGAATTGAGTCTGTGTCCTTTATAGCAGCTCACATGGTTCTGAGTTCTAGATGTGTGACCAAAACAATGCTGTTAGCATACTGATGTTTTAGCTGTTGCTGAACAGTGTTGTCATAGCATTGAGGTCTTCTCTGCTTCTTGTCCTGCTCCTTCAACACATAGACTGGGGGATATGCAGGTGGTTGGGAGGGGATGTGAGTAGGTGGATGACCTGAGTTAATCAAAGAGATATTCCATATAAAACATGCTCTGAAATAAAAAGGAAAAAGGGTGAATTTTAGTTTGGTTAGCCATGTTTTGCTTGGGAACCACCTTGGTATTGATCTAACCATGGAAGATTATGAGTGATTGCCTTTGCATCACTTGTTTTGCTTTCTTTCTCATCTTCTAGTGCTCCTTCAGTTATTAACAATTTTTCTCCTGGCCCCCAAGTTTTCTTTCTTTTACTTGCCCTTTCCTCTTCCCCCATAGGGATTGAGTGGCTCTGCAGTGTCTATTTGAATACTGTAGTTAATCCATACCCACAACGCTTCTGGAATGGTGAAAACCCATTTTGCTCAACTTTGTGGCAGCTGTTATATGAAAAAACATGAACACTGTTTTTTGCTTTCTAGATATGTTTCATGTGCTGTCTTCCAGAACTTCTCATAGACAGTCCAAATTACTGTTTTCCTATTCTTGTCACAACCATAATTTTGGGGGGCCTCATGCTTGCAATTGGGAGACTCTTTTCATACCACATGCATTGTGATTTTTTTTGCTCCTCACATCTTCCTGTGATTGACTAGCTTCTATTTATTTCATGGGAAGAATATTATAGCTTGAAAAAAATCCAAACATTGCTTTTAAGACAACTGCTGAAAGAGGAGAAAAAGATAGTGAGGATTTGACATGCTGAAACTGTTAATAGCTTGAATTCCTTACTGGAAGAAGAAAAAGAAGTTTTTGTTCAATGGAGCTTTGCTGATCTGGGGTGAAGATCCAGGTTTTGTTCATTGCAGGGAGGAGAGTTGCAGTATCCAAGACTGAAGAAAGACCAGTGAAAAGAGAAAATTACTGAAGTGAAATAATTTTGTTTTTTAAAATGACATCCAGAAACCTTATCTTTGACACATAAGAACAGACACACAGTTAAATATGCTGTAACCTGCTTAGGTTTCCAAAGCAGCAAATTAAACCAGTGGACTATGCAGTGAGTGTCCATTCAGATGAGCAAAGCTCACTGAACACAACAATACTGTAAAAGAACATGTTGAATACTCAATGCACCAAATAATCCTCTTTTGGTACAGAGACAATAAAAGCTTATGGGAGAGGAAGCACTAGTGTATGTATGAACTAGGGGAATAGAGAGAAAACATTCTGGTACAGGAAAATGATGAGTAGAACTACTCTTTGCTTTGTTTTGTGTTTTAGTGGTTTCCCCCCCCCCCCCTTGTATTTTTATATTGATAGCAGCTATTATTTCCAGGCAAGACACTGGTCCTAGAGTTTGTTGTCTCTGACCAAGAAGAAGGTGTTACTTTGTAGAGAATATTTGAATTGCTCTCTAGAGCCATGAAAAGTTTGGATACCTGAAGAACACAATCTCACCCGTTTTCTCTCATTTCCTCTTCATAGGGAATACAAAATATAAGGCTGGGTGGTGCTTGGTCCTGCTGGACCCTGTCACACAACAGCCTTCCCAGACGTAGTGAGGAAAGACACCCTGTACGGTTGCATTAGTTGAATCAATAAACCCTGGGTAAGTCCAGAGCTTGGTCATGGAGCTTTTGCTTTGATTTCAATCAACCTCAGATAGGATGGGAAGATTCCCTTTGCATTTCTGGCAAATGCCACAAGCACCAGTGAAATAACACACTAGTGGTAACCCCAAACACCATTTACACGTTTAAACAAGTGAAAAGTGCTTGTTTGTGTTCTGTATAAGACCTTATCTCTCAGTTTTCTCTGCCGTGGTGTAAACCATGTGGCCTTGTACCAGGGGAATCTGTGAGAATCACTTCAGCCTTTCACTTAAACCAATGTGACAGAATCAGGGGTGGCTTTATGAGGAAGGGTGCTTTGTGTCTGACTAGTCACTTGGAAAAAAGTAAAACTCCAGAGCTTTGGGTACATTGAAACTGCAATAAGCAAAGCTACAGTCCTATTGGCATAGCTTGGAGTTCAACCAACCAGTTTCTAATTCTTCTTTGGAAAGATTTGCTGAAGATTTACCATAACACAATGTTCTGTAGCCACAGAGAGAAGGACATAGTGTCCTTGCAGGCCAGGGAATGGAGATGGAAGGAAGGGTGCCTCCTGTTGCCCTCCTTGCCACCCCTGAACAAGGTGGTGGATTTTTTTTCCTTCTGCCAGCACAGCCAGTGCCTGACTTGTCTGAGGGGTGCTTGGCTGGAAGCCTCACACAGTGGCAGGAGCTGTGAAGTGCACTGCCTGCGCTGGGTGGCTTTTACTGAGCTGCTGAGGTTTGCCTGGGTGGGCCGTGTCCTTGAGGCATCCGCATCCCCATTCCCTATCCCAAAACTTCCCTGCGGGATTTTCCCCACTCCTGCAGTGCAGACCCAGCCGAGCAGTAGGGACGGAGGCTCCGAGGCGCAGCCGCTTCCCGGGATCGCCCTCCTCCTCCCTGCTCCGCTCCCGGCCCGCTGCGCCCGTTACCGCCCCGCTGGGCCTCCGCTGTCCGCGGTGCTGAACCACAACCGCACTGCGCTTCTCGGGGCGGTGGGGGAAGAGATGGTGACTCCTTCCCCACATCCCTGGAGGAGATGGGACCCCCAGGAGAGGAGGAGATGGGGACATCTCGTTTCCTCGCAGCTCCAAGCTCGGTGGATCCATGAAGGGAAAATCGAAGGTGGAGGGGGAGAAACAAATACTACATGGAAGGAGCTGCCTGGAATCCAGCCAACCTCCTCCCCAAATCCGAGGGGCAGACAAGTTTAGATCCCCGGCCAGCGGCCCTTCCCGGTGTCATCCTCCCTTTCCACAGCTCAGGCTCCGTCTGGCCGGAGCTTAAGTCCCTCCTTTTTGCTCACCCATCCCTCTCCTCCCCTAATTATGTACAAAACACTGCTTAGAATAAGATGGCCAGGCTGGGGCTCCTCCCTGCTTCCCTCTTCCCCATTCATCCTCTCCAGGCCGCTCCAAGCCCCTCCCTCGGCAGCAAACCCAGCCTCTCGCTTCCCTCCTGGAGCCCTTTTCATTTTAATTTCTAACCCCCTCTCCATTCTCCCTGCTGCCTCTGCTCCTTCCCCCGATGGCTACGAACTGAGCAGCAGAAGAGGGGGGGGGGGGCTCGGGAATAAGGGACGGGGGAAGGAAAAAAAAAAAACAAGGGAAAGAGGGGGAAGAAAAGGATTTATTTTTATTTTGTTTTTTGCCTCTGCCCTTAATGCCCGCGATCTGGATCAAGGAAGGGGATTTTCTGTCTGAGCATGAAAAGGACTGCTAGAGCCCCAGGATTTTCACGCCTGCATTATCAACCCAGCACCCAGTATGCGAGCTGGACACAGAAGCTCTCCCACAAGTTCCTACCGAGCCGAATAAAACGCACGGGCGAGCAGATCTCCGCCAGAGAGGGACATTAGCATCAGGTAAGGCGAGCGCTGCGGCGGCAGCCCAGCACCGGCTCCGTTCCCGCCGGGCTTCCTGGTCTTGCTCGGCAGCGTTGTGTAACGGCCCCTTGGCTCTTCCGGGCCCCCGGACAGCGGAGAGTTACCGGGTAGAGGGATGCACAAGTCCTGCATCCCGGTTAGCGAGTGTGTGTGAGAGCGCGAGGCCGGGATTCACCTGTACCGGGAACACTGGGAGCACTGGTTCCTACCGGGAAAGGCGCAGCCCCCGGGGGCTGGCAGCAAGTGGGGGTGGGAAGTAGCCAGGGTCCATCTGTATTTCGGAGCATCGATACAACCCAGAGCGTGTGGGGGGCACCCATGGACCCTCCCCAAGGAGATGTGGTGTCATCGCTGCTTAATCCGCTGCTCGGGTTTCGTGAGTGACAAAAGCAAATCGCAGAGGAAAAGGGAAGTCTGGCGCCTTGGATCCCACACTGGGCTGCTCGCCTCTACTTCGGGAGGAGGAAGAGAAGGCGAGAGGGAGCGATGCCGGGGGCTGCATCTCAAAGCGCAGGAGGTTGGTGCTCTCTGGCTCAGCTCCTTATGAGGCTGGTGCGGAGCGTAACTTTGCCTTTTCCAGCCAGTGGGGGAATGGGGAGCCCGGAGGGCATCTCCACGCCATTGCATCATCCCCGGGGTCCAGCGTAGCACGGGTGTTATGATCCCGAGAGAGGAGGCTGCCTGTGTGAGCGTGTGGCTTTGAAGAGTCTCCCCGTGCATTTACTTGCGACTAGGGAAGGGGAGGGGTTGTCACTTCCCAGATGCAGTCTTCTCATGGAGAGAAGCAAGTGCTGGTATTCTTAACGTATGGATTTAGCATTGCGATTGACATCTGCACTAGGTTGGACAGGAGGGTCCTTCGTGCTTTACCCTGGCTGCTCATCTGAGTGCATATTAATTTGCTAATGGCAGTAAAGCTGCTTTCCTTAAGAGTTGTAGGGAAGTGTTTGGGGGAATGCTGAGAGTAGGAGGTAGTGAGTAAAAGGTAGACAAGGCTTTGGTGTAAGAAATGTGAAAGGGTTATATATTTTTCAATTCCTTATAAAGGAAAAAGATTGATCAGATCTGCGTGTGAGTGACAGACAGACAAACCCGGGCTCTCTCCCTCCCACACACCACACAGACAAGCAGCCGCGCTGTCACTAGCAGGCATGTACACGCTAAGCACACAGAACGCATGCTGCTGAACTTGCACAGTCCCCACGCTTCAACACAGCACCTCGGTCTTGTTCTTGCATGGACTCAAGGACCTGTTCAAGCTCTGCAGTTCCCCACACTCAGACACATATTTGACCTACACAGGAACACACTGTAGCATGCAGAAATAACCACATTGATGTTCTTATGATGTGAATCAAACATCCAGATGCTCGTACGAGCATGTATACAGTTTCCTTTGCAGGTCTCTCAGTAGGTGGTTTGTTCCCCAGCATCATCCTCTCCCTCATAGTCAGTTCCAGGCATTGATCTGGGGTTTGTTTGACTCGCGAGCTCTTTGCAACTCAGCAGAAAAAGCTGCTATATTTTGTGTGTCTCCGTCTGTTTTATGGCTCTTTGCACGTTCCCAGGACTCGGTGATGGTTTCGCTACTGGAAAGGCAGGCAAGCAGCAGGTAGGGACTGGGAACAGTGGTGGCAATCCCAAATCCATCACACCCTCTCTGATCAAGAGCTGGAGTCTTTGAGTATGGGAAGAGCTCTGCTGGAGACACACAGCTTCTCTCTGTGTGTGAACAAAACCACATATGCTGCATTTATAGTTAAAATACATACAGTGCCAGGCTCTACTTCAGTCTTAGCCTGCTTCATAGCAAAACCCTCCTATCCTCCAAGTGCCAACACTCCTGAGCTTTTGCAAGCCTCTTTGGTCAGAAATGGCATCATATGTGCAGGAGGTTGTTGTTACTGGTGTTAGATGTATCTAATTAACATCCCGCTCTGACCTTCCTCTCTTTCCATGGGGCCTAGTGAGGCGGCTGTGCAAGTGCAAGGATAGAATGAGGCTAAAGTCTGTTAAAACTTCAGAGGAAGAATGTGTGGGGAGTGGGCTTGCTGTAAGGAGAGGGTACCCCAAAAGAGGTGATGGAGGGTGCTCTGTGTTCACTCTTCACCTCCACTGTTTACTACATTAGGAGTACGTGTAAGGCTGATGCTGAACCTTATTGTGAGGATGGGTCTGCCAGGAGACAGCCTTCACTGCTGTCTGCATAACAGAAACTGTTCAAAGCCAAATCCTCCCGTCCTCACTACGGCAGAAGCCCTGCTGCCTGCCTGGAGAGTGCTGCTCGGGAAGGCGCTGCAGAAACTGGCTCCAGCCCAGACTCGCGCAGCCGTGCCTGCCTTCAGGCAGGGATGTGGGTTTCCAGAGTTTATCCAAGGCTCTCAGCCGACACCCTCGATCCAGCTGACGCAGGGAAGGCAGGAAAAATTTACTGGAGGGGAGGATAAACTGCTAAAGATGGGAAGCGAGGATGGAGAGAGCCGGGAGAACCCAAAGCACCGCGTTCGCTGGTAGGGAGTAAGGGAGGGATTTCGGCACCACCACCATCACCCTCCTTTCCTCCTCCACCGCGCAGCACTGCGCTCCCGCGGAGGGAGGCGGGCGGCACCTCCCTGGCCCAGTAGGGGGCACTGTGGCTCCATGCAGCGCCGGGCGCGCAGCGGCGCGGAGCGGGACCGACTTCCCCCCCGGCCCCACGGCGCTGGAGCCAAGCGCTGAAGATAATAATAGTACGGGGGGGAGCGGTACATAACAACGGGGCTCTCTTCTCCCAGGGGCCCAGGTGCAGCTGAATGATCCGGGCCAGATCCTTCCCGACCCGGTGGGGAGTGCGGGAGTGCTGAGGATCTGGCCTGGTGCACGCCAGGAATCTTTTACCCGGTGATGAAATGCAGCTACTTCTGGGACAGAGCCCAGCAGCTTTTCCGTGCCAGCCAATACTACAGGGGAAGTGAAAAATCACTTCATGCATTGAAAGTGCAGAGATGAACTTAGTGAGGCAGAATATAAATTACCCAGAGTTAAGTAGCTTGTGCCCTGTGGCTTGATTTACACCATCCCTCTTGCAAAAGCATCACGAGATTTTTAACAGCCACAAGGACCTTGGTCTGTTTGCTTCCAGAGCAGCTTCCCAGAAAGAGAGAATATCCATGCACAGAGATCTGGCTGCTAAACAGACCCATGGATTGTGGTCCTATCTTGAGAATCTTCCTCTTGCCTAGAAGATGGCTGCCACCATGGCCTTGAGCTGGGTCAGGATAAAGCTGTGTGTGGTACCCCAGGGTGTTCTTGGATGCTGGGGAGGCTTCTCCATGCTTGTTGTGCCACCGCACTGCCATGTCCAGCTGACCCATGGGGACTGGAGTTGGCTGGACTGGGATGCAGCAGGCTTATAGCTTGTAATTGATGCGGAGCAAGGAAATGCTATCAAGCAGAGAGGCCTAGGGAATGGGAAACTGTGTGCATCTGCTGGGTTCTTGTGTCTGGAGAGTCAAACATGGGCAGAGGTGGATTAGACAAATGAGGTGACATTCACTGGGGTTGGGAAGTAGGTATAGGATAGCTGTTGATGATTTGGCAGGCTGAGCTGTGCTGTTTCGGGGAAGAAGTGCTAGGACCAGTGGGAGGGAAGAACGGGAGAAACAGCAGAAATTAGAGGATCAGCTAATTTAGACTGAGCTGAAGATAACTTCAGAGATGCTGGACCAGATCTTAAGTGAAAGCTTCATAAACTGGGTATAAACATGTAATTTTGAAAAGGAGCTAAAAGTCATGTGCAGGATTCCTCCTGTGATTGGGTTGGGGAGTTTAATGCAACATGTCTAAGCCTTTGCAACCCCCTGCTCAGTGAGCTGTTTCTTTGCAGCCTTGAGGCAGGACCTGCAGCAGCATCACTGGAGAGAAAGATGCTTATTTATTTTTGCTATTTGTTCTTCTGAAGTCATGTGCTCTACATCCATTTTATTGTTGCCTACAAGATGCAGCTGACAGTGCTTAGTTATACACAGTGCTGTTGCTGTGCCTGCTGACAGGCCCCTCTGGAGCACAGTGCCGGGTGAGTACCACAGTGAGAGCGATACCCATGGCGGCACTGATGCCTCTGCAGCTCTGGCTGTGGTGTGCCTCTAAATGTAGACATAGTGTTCCCCAGTGCCTTGGACTCATATTCATGATTCCCTGCTCCTGCTTTAGGAAAACAACTAGTTGCACTGCTGATAGATCACCTCTTACACTGGTAATAGAAATAACAGTAAGTCAGAGCGGCAGCAACTGATTGGAGTAAGTAATATACAACAGCTTCAAATGGTGGCCTGCAGAGGAGGAAAGAGTGAATAACCTTTGCCAGACTCACTGTTGTTTCACTGTTTATCTTGGTGGTAGGAATGTTGGATGGAGGTAGAAATTCAGGCATCAGGAACACCGCTATGGCTCTCAAGCTCTAGGACAAATTATCTCTGTGTGTTAGCAGTGGGCATTGTGCAGGGGAATATTGCCATCAGTGACATCTTTCCTCACAGAGGTTCACAAATGACAATAAGCCAGCTCTGGGCTGACACGTACCAAGCAATGACACAGAAACTTGTAAACCAAGCTATGAGAAGCTCTCACATGTAAGAGAAGCTCCAGAAAAAACAATTTGCTCCAGGGCTTTTTGCTGGAAATCAGAACAGAATATTGGAGCAGAGAGATCTCTTATTCCTATACATCCTCCCATACTGCCTTATTTCTAGTAGAGTAGTTCCGGTTCTTCCAGTGTCTTCATGCTTGGAATCTTTCTCGCTGCTATCCTAATAGAACACGTGTACTTTCACCTTGCAGCTACAGAAGATAAAGCCTGGAGCCTTATGAAAGGTTGTCTTATAGCTTGGACTTTAATGTCTATGCATATTACAGCTGAAATATGTTGTACAGTGAGTACCCATGAAAAGCTTGGAAGCACTCACTGTAAATCATCACAGCATGTCAAAGTTAGGGAGTTAACTGGCTTCATGGTGAGTGAGGATCTCTTTCTTAAGGCTTGATTTAGAGCATGATTTAAAACCTGGCCTCTGCTCTAGATTCTGCTGTGTCCATCATGAATTTGGATGTAGTTTTGGCCAGAAGTCCTGAGTAGGCACAACTGATCCCATTTAACCATCTCTTTACCCTCCTGGAGCTGTGTACGAGGTTGTCAGATACATTGCTAGTGTTGGAGACCTTTGTTGTAATTTATCCTCTGTGTTTGTGAATGCTGCCTCAGTAAAGCTGCATGGAAGATGGTGAGGGTGAGCTTTAAAACCATTGCCTTATGTGAGCAGCACATTTCAGGTGTAGCTGCAGGACCAGAGGAATAAATACAAGGAACTTGTTCAATAGTTCAGAGCAATAGGTAGAAAATTACAAAGAAATTAAAACTAACAGAGGAAGGATGGAAGGGAATGAGCTGTGACCCAAGGAAAAAGGTTGATGATTCTGGGCAGGCAGGAGAACTGGAATGAGCAGGTGGACTTGTGGGATCAGACAGCAGTGAGGCAAGTACCAGTGCTAGAGCAGCCTGCCTGCTTTCGGCATGTGGCTGCTCTGCAAGCAGGTACAGATGGTGAGCGGGTAAGCAAAGCCTTTGGACATATGCTGGGGTACATATGTGGCTCTGGGTCTCTCCTGGCTCACACCACCTCTTTGCCTAGAGAATGAGGATGCTAGCATTATTCCAACACTTCTCACACTGCTCTGTGCTAGCAGAGATTTGCAGTCAAAATCAAGGGTGTGTTTCGAGGTAGCAAGGAAAGCTGAGGATGTACAAGGTGAGACTGAAGAATGCTTCAGAAATGCTGTGAAAGTCCAAGTCAAGAATGAACAAAGGCAGCATTATGTTTGTGCTGAAATGGTGAACAGAGATAAAAAAGCAGCAGCAAGAATACATGTAATGTAGCCTTAAGACCAGCAGCTATTTCTAGAATTGCTTATGTCATGTCGTCCGAATTCAGAGTAGCTTTTGCAAAACAACTCCAGGCTTTGCTGTTTTATGCCTGAGAATGCTGATAATGTGTTTATCTGCTGCTTCCACACTCCTGAAAGAGAGCTATAAAGTATTAGAAAATGATGGTGGGCTGCTTTACCGTATTTTAGGCCAGTGACTAGATAAATCTAATCAGCCAGGGAAAATACACCCGTTAGGATTCTCCTACAGTTTGTGTGATTCTGGCTTAAAATAACCTAATGGGGTAATCTGAGTTCTCATAAATACTTCGGTAGAATCCTTTTTGTGCATTTAGAATTATATATGTATCAATCCTTTTATCTACTTCTTGCGGGAGAAGAGTAATGTTTAAAGACGGTGATCAAACTGGATCACTGTTGCTCATCGTATCTGGTAGTGACATGGAGAAAGGAAAGATACGTTTTGGTGATGGAGCTGAATCAGGCCTCATTAAGACTGGGAAAAACTGGGAAGGGGTTTAACCAAGAGAGTAGGACACTGAGGGGATTAGAAGTGCATGGATGAATGTAATCACTCCTGGAATAACCTTTAAGCTGTTTGCAGACATGCAAAGTCAGTAGCCGTATTGGGATTGCTGTGTGTAATGCCGCAAGGAATCAAAGATCTTGTAGGTATGACTATGTCTTTATTAAGCCTTTTTATGCTTTTATTTTTCATACTACTCTGCAACAATGGAATTAGTTATGAATTGTCTGCCAAAATACTTTGTTTAGGACATTTAGATCTGGTACAACATGATTACCTTGGATGTCTTCAACTTTCTATGAGCGGGAAAATGTGAGAGCATTTCTCATCATCCATTTCTCTCCCATTTGTGACTGGGTAGGCATCAAATCACACCCGTTGTCTAAATGGTGTGCAGGCCTCACTTCTGCAGAGTATGCAATCCAGTACTCGTATATTGCTGAAAGTATATCACATACAGGTTTGCTTTCAAATGCATGCTCAAGTGTCGCCGGCCCAATGCTATCATGACTGCAAAGATCCTGCAAGATGCAGTCTGCATCACACAGATGAATTTTTGTTTACAGTCCCATGCACATAATGAAACCTGTTTCTAGGATCAAAGTCAAAGCAACAGCAAATCCTTACATATGCTGAGTACAGAGTGAATCATGTTTATGATCTGCCAGAATTCAGTTGCTTTGTTCTAAAAATGCTGGTCAGGAAGGCAGGAGAAACATTCCCTGGTATATTATATAGACTAATGTATCATCAGAGGGAGAATCAATGGAGATTGATGGCAAATTAGATGGACACTTGAGATATTAAAAGGAAGGCTGGAAAACAGAAGTGATATTATAATTGAACTATATTAATATATTCTGAATAGCTTTATAAATACTAACAAGTTAAATAAAGAAAGCCTGGAAATAATAGTTTATTTAGTCTGGGAAAGATGGGAGTAAGAAGGGACTTTTGAATTCTAATAAGAAAGAGTATGAAGGTTAGAATAAAAAGTGATCAGAAATATCTTAATGCTTTGATGATACAAGAACAAGGTGGCACATCAAAATTAAAGGTCACTACTTTTAAAGCAAATTAAAAGGAAATAGTCCTTTTTTTCAGTGTATAGGGAAGCAACACAATTCCCTGCTGCAGGATGTCGTCAAGATGAAAGTCTGGTTGGATTTGAAGTGTAAAAGGCTACGTAACTTGGTAGCAATTAATAGCACTCACAGCTCTGCAATCTGGGACAATGGTAATCAGATCTCACGCTTCAAAGCAAAAGCTGACCATCTTCTGGGGTCAGGAAGGACATTTCTTTCTCTACATAGAAAGAAGATAATATGGCTGGCCAGGTAATGTGACTGGATATGGTCGTTCCTGCTAGAAGCTAAATCAGCAAGAGATTAGCAAATTGCTTTCTCTGTGTGCTGGATTAAGGTATTATAAAAAGGTTTTCATCAATGACAGACAGAATATCAATCCAACAATCTCTTCTTCTGTGTCAACTCCCACAAAAGTAATTTCACTGATTACAGTAGCATTGAAGTGGGACATAAAATAGGTGGTTATAAGCAGTGGCAATGACCCTGAGCCGCTTGTTTCAGTTTCCTCTATCAGCATTGTGATCTGAAGGACTGTGCAGAGCTCAGATGAGCCTGGAGTTTCATCGTGCTTGATACTGCACAGTCCAGACAGAGGAAAAGAAGCAAAGAATGCCGTCCCATCTGCTCAGTACCAGAGAAAGTGCAGCACAAGGCTCGGGATCAATTCAAATTCTATTAGTCAGTGGAAGCATTTCAGTTCATAGGAACAGGAGATCTGGCTTGGCCTTGGCAGAATTGGAAAGGCATCGATGGTAAGGTGGTGGAACATGTTTAGAAAACAGGACCTTAAATATCACAGTAGGGTATGCTGAACACTTGGAAAATCAGCCTCCAAGGTGTCTGCAAAATGTTACCTTAAAGAATTTGCCCATGCTTACGTGGGAGGAATGAGACAGAGAGAAAACTTGGGTGCATTAAATCTAGATATTTAACCAAGCTAGCCTGATAGAAATAACAGTGGAGAGAGCTCAGTTATGGAGCCCAATAGTGTCCAATCTCCTG
This sequence comes from Forpus xanthops, assembly GCA_032466535.1. NCBI lineage: Eukaryota > Metazoa > Chordata > Aves > Psittaciformes > Psittacidae > Forpus > Forpus xanthops. Next base: position 72,682 of record JASSUY010054808.1, on the reverse strand, counting down.
TCCCCACATTCATCCCTATGAACCAGAAGGACCCCCCAATGCATTCCCCAGGTGTAGGTCCACCTTCTTGTGTTGGGCACAGCCCCACTTCCTGTCCATGGTCTTCTACCATCACTAGGGCCTTACTGGTGGGAAGAAGGAGGAACCTGCCTTCCTCCATACTCTTTCTTTCATATCAGCCATTTTCTCCTGTTGCTGAAGACACATTTGGGTGAAGAGAGAACAAGCTGTTGTGTACAGACAGGAGTGCTCAGCTTCTACAGGTGGCACTTGCTGAGAGCCACTTGTCCAGTGGCCATAGGCATCTCCAGATTAGCAGTGAGGAGACTGCTGTTCCACGATCATCTGCCCTGGGGCTGAGACAGGTAATAAAATGTGTTTCCTTCAGGAAGGTAGGAAGAATGAAAAGCTGTTGGCTGTTAGGAAAGCCTAAACACTAGATGGAATGAAGCTCTGAGAAATCTGTAACTGGTGATGAGGGAAGGAGAGGAGAGCTGGCAGGTAGGAACACCAAGTTCACTTGCAAGGCAAGTGTGAATGCTGAGAAGAATTGCTACATCAGGATGAATGATTCCTTTGCTGCTTGGATTGCAAACAAGAGAAAGATGTGACCAGCGGGTGTAGATCTGTCGATGAGGTCTTTTGTAGGTGTGATGATTGCTGTGCTTCAAGGCTTGGCTGGAAAGGGGAAGGATGGACAAGGGAGCTTTCATTCTGCAAAATGCATGAGAAAGATGCATGAAAAAGAAAATAGCTATGAGGTAGAACTGCAGTTTACCTGCATTACCAAAAGATTGATTTCTGATGAAAGGTGCAGAGAAGGGAGGGGAATAAAATTTTATAGATGGCAAGAATAGGAACAGAGCTTTAAAATGGCAGTTGTGAGTTAGTATTCTTAAAGGGTTGGTTTAAATGTGACAGCAGAGACCACTGCTAGTTCCTGATTTCCAACCATCTGCATTTAGAAGAGAGAAATGAACCCAGCAAACTGGCCTCAGTGAAATTCTGCTCAGTTTCCTCCTGAGAATCAGAATAGTCCCTGCATTTCAAGTACCTGGAAGACTTAAAACACTGACAAGGCTGAAAGGTGAGGCAAGGGTCGAAAGGGAGAATGGATGGCAGGAATAACTAGATTGTAGACTAAGCTGGATAATTCAGTGTTCTGTAATAAAACTGCATGGTGACAGAGAGTGAATAAAAAGACTATAGGTATATTATGGTTTACGGAGCACAGGACAGATGTGCCTCTAAGGAGGCTGTGATAAGGAGTGGAAGGTAGCAGTGGACTGAAAGCAGAGCCTGTTTCAGTATGCAATAGCACTGTGCAAATAAAGCAGCACGGTAGCAAGGTAGTTCAATCCCAGTGCTCACTGGCATGTTATATATGACCTTGGGCAGGTCACTTAGGCTGACACCTTTCAGAAAAGCTTCTTAAATGCATGTGTTCCCATGCACAGGAATTGAATTTCTTACAGTCAGCGTTGCGGTCTGAGCCCTCCAGCTCACACCGTGGATGTGATCCACCCAGGGAACTCAGCTTCAAGTCTGGCATGAGGCAAAATCTGGATTTTTCTTAAGCATTCGGCAACCCATGTCCTCAGGAAATACAGCCCCCCAAAGACTGATTTTCAGCAGTGCTGAGTCTTTACCTTTCCAGTACTGAGCGAAAGCAGCATTGGGTTGCATCCATCTCCCTTTTACCCCAACAAAATGGCTCAGTGTTTAGCAATCTGTCCTGAATTAATTTCTCTTCTCATTGCCTAAGATCACTAATGAAGTTGGCCTTTCATTGGAATATAAAAGAGAAGAATATGGTAATTGCATCTTGTTTCATTCCATTGCACTCAGATATAAGGCTTTGACTTGCATAATGCACAATGAAGTGTGCAAGCGTACATGTGCACACACACGTATGCATTGTGCTTTAATAAGCTTGAATCAAAACTGCTGTTTCAGTGCAGCATGTTAGTCTTTTTACCCACTTCAGCATTTGCAGTAAATAGTAATTAATGATAAAGCTGCTTACATTAAAAAGAAGAGCAAAAGATTCTGATGTCTTTGCTACCAGTAGATTCTCCTGCAATGCTTCTCATTACTTTGGTTTCAAGTTTGAAGCTGGAAATCTTGTCCAAGGCATATTTTTTCCCTCCCTTTCTCTGCTGCTCATCCAAGGGAGCTCTTCTGTAGAGCCTTGAGACTAGTGAATTACAGTCCCCAAACCTATAGTGTCTCAGATAACAGGGACATTGTGATGCTGGGGGCATGACCCTCCCTCGGGTGCCATAATAGAGGTGGACAGAAGGCCTAGGGACAAATACACACTCTGCTCCCTTGCACAGCATTACTGCTGTTCTGCAGACCTCCATAAATAAGATTTGGAACTGGGGAAATCAACAGGAGAGCTGAGAGGCACTCTAGATTTTATTTCTTATGTGTAATTTTAAATTTCTAGGCTCTGGAAAGGATGTGAGGACTGATTTCCAGCTCAGTAATACACTATTTTTGTAGCAAGATGCTCAGGAAGCATTTTCCATGCCCCATGTGTTTGTGGGTTTGATGGTGCAATATCTTCTGGGACCGTGCTGAAGGACTGTGGAAGACAATAATAAACCATTGGATGGCTTATATTTGCTCATATTGCCCACAGCTGATGTTAAGAAAGCAAAATACACCCAGAACTGGGTTTCTTCTTAATGGAAGCTTGTTTCCTCCTGAAGAAGACTCAAAAACAAACTAATATAAAAGCAATGTTTATGACTAAGGAATGCAGGAGCCAAATTCTTTGACCATGTAGAAACGGAGGACTGACTTCTAGATAGGTACCTCATTGTCATTCAATCCAGTGGATGCAGGAAGCAAAGCAGGTGATGCTTACCTGAATACTTGTGGGACAAAGATTGCTGGTGCATGGCTGGGAGCAGGGTCCTCTACTTGAGAGATCGGGAGCAGAGTCCTCTACTTGAGAGATCAGGAGCAGATGCCAGATGCTGTCTGAGTAGCAGGAGCCATAGTACATGCTGTTCCCATCCGTGCCTGTCTGTGTCTCACCCAAAGAGGACTTCAGTGGTTTAAATCAGGGATGACTGATTGCAGGGAGTTTTGCTTTTAATTTTGCTCAATGTCAGATGCACTTGGACATCTTATGTTCTGATTTGCTGTAGGAACCTCAGGTCTGTTTGGTTACATGTTAGAGAATGAAATGAAATAAAAGGAAAGCTGGGGAAGTGAAAATAGAGAATTCAGAGAAATAGATGGTTAAAATGAATGGTGTGACTGTAAAAAAAAATCAAAATACTGCTATTTCTAAAGGAAAAAGTAAAACCAATCTCAAGATTATTTTTTTGGGAACTTTTACCTCATTTTGATACAAGGATTTGTTCCTTTATTTTTCTGCAAATCAAATTATTTCACTGTAAGTTCTCCTTCAAATGCAGGTTCAGACTAAAAGAGAGCAGAGGACTCTGAAAGTCATCAGCTAAAACTCAGACTTTCAGCCTTGCTGTGATCCCTCATGTTGCTATGAAGATCTGACAGGCAGTTATTGTAATTCCTGGTAGGGATAGGTGAATAATCATTTCTGGGTTTGTTTTTTTTTTGTCAGTTTGAAGCAAAAAATGAAGGAGGAAAATGAATTTTAGCTTTTGAAATGTAATTGTCATAGGGAGAAGAATGAAAAGACTTTTATATGTGGGACTAAAAGGAAAGGAGAACTGAAAATCACTCCTAAACTTCAACTGATGCAGAAATGCATAACTTTTCCTCATAACTGTTTTTCACTTTATTTCCTTCTAGATGCACTTTGTAAACATTTCAATCTGAAACGTTTAAGCTAAGGAATAACTCAGTCATGTATTTTAATTCTTTTGATTTTTCCCTAATCCATTTTTTGACAGTAACTATCTAACAAATTCAACCTGAATTAATAAACACTGGCAGTCAATCCCCAGGCACTTTGCTGTGCCTAATTTAACTATGTGTTTAAAATGCCTTGCATCTTTAGTGCCTATGATTGCAGTTTCCTTTATGCTACACACAGTTAAAGACAATTCGTATCTCAAATAACATATACTCAAAGGGTAGAGAGCAGTGGGGGGAAAAAAGGAGAAAGTAAAATGGTTTGTCTGAAGCCTGAGTAAACCAGTAGCAGAAGCATATACAGAAGACTATAGTCTTGACTTCCACTCCCCTGCTCTCACTGGGCTGTGGATTAATTACAAATCTTTCTTGCACGTAAGATTTTACTTATACTTCTGCTCCTGCACTTTCTCATTCACACCTTCAATTCTGTTGCTCGTCCTTTAATTCAGTGTTCTTTACTTTCCATTTTTACATGCTTTCCTCTTTTCTCCTTCTCTGCTCCTCCTGTAGAAGGTTATTATTGGAGTGGTGAGTGTTAATAAGGTGTCTTGGCTGCACCTGCTGTGATGGATAAAGGAGAAAGGTGGATGAAGAAGAGTAGGAAGGAGGGACGGAAAAGAGTGATCTGAATTGATTTCAGACTCCAGGTGAAGGTGTGCAGGAATGCAGAGGAACCAGCTGCATGCTTAGAAACCCTCAATACAATGAGAGCAGAGAGTCCAAACTGAATACATAAGCATTTCTGAAAGGTGGGACTTGTATTCTCAGGGATACAGGGACCAAAAGGAGAGCAAAGACTTAGAGGACTGGGTGATGTGTAAGTGAAGAGGAGCCAGCAAAATTCTCCTCTTTGTTGTGACAGGACCTTGGATGTGAACCTCTTGCTCTTGATTTATCTGGATGAGTTTGTGCACAGGGACTTCTATTCCCTGTGCACATCTGAGTAAACTCAGATGTGAATATGCATATTCAATCAGACAGGGGTTGCGGGTGCTCTCTGTGCACTGGGCATTGCATGCTTGCAGGGATTACACCACCATCTGCTTGGTACAATGCGCATCACAGGGTTGGTACCTGAATCCGGGGTGTTGCTGCAACTTCTGCTGACTTCCTCAAGTCTTGCAGAATAACATTTTTATCACTGGAGCTTCTGTTGTGTCATTAATGGACAAATCTGGACAGAAGCTATGGAAGCTATTTAGTGGGAAGAGGCATTTAAGGGGCAGATAGAAGAGGCTGAAGGATCCATGCTTCAGGTTGATACCTGTAGTTCCCTGAGGAACACAGACCAAGCACACAACAGCTGGTGGAGGGGACTGTGTTGATGGTATGGGAACAAAGATGCTGTGTAGTCTGCAATCCAGGCAGGAGGAGGGAGAGAACAGAGATGTAAATTAGGAGGAAATTTCCTTGGGCTGCTTTGGTCCAAGAATATTATACCAAGAATAAAATGTCCAAGAATAGCTGTCTATCATTATAACAGCCGCATTAGATGTGATGGATAACTTCAGGCTATGTGTTCCTGAGCACCGTAGACTCTAAATACCCTTATTTCTTTAGAAACTCCTTCCAAACACCTTTGATTTCCCAGGGATAAGCCATCTAGCTGTATTCCTGCTCTGCATTTGATTTCCCACCGAATATTATTCATCTATCTAGCTATTTATTATCTAATTCCATGGCTGCAGTTGAGGCAAGTCTGTTTATTCCTTTTCCACAGCAGTGTCTCTTTCTCCAGCAGCTCTTACTAGCTGTGAGGTGCCCTGGGGAATGTCAAAGCAGAATTAATTACTCATGACCAGCGATGGAGGTGTTTTTCAGCTTTGGCTTTGGCCAGCTGATTGCACAAGATCTTTATGAGAGTCAGGCAGTTGAAGAAACAAATGTGACACCTGCTCTGGATTGCTTTCAGACAGAGTAACTCGGGGAGGCTGCAGAAGCATGTAGGATCTATCAAGCAGCAGGGAAAAGCTAGCAATCTAGCAGAAGTCAGCAGTGTACATGCTGGAGGAAAGGACTCCTCGCTTCCTTTGGCAGGACATCATGTTAGTGAAACTGTAAACCACAGTTCAGTGCATTCTGCTCTGTTCACAGCCTGCAAAGGTGTGAATCTTTCAGTGTCCACAAGAAAGTCTTCTATGCATTCATTCTGAATGTCCCCTTTGGAGCAGGAGGAGTTGTAAGCAGCACCTGGCACATGCCAAACCGGAAGTCACACCATCAGCATGCCCAAGTGATGGCAATGTTGACCATCTGTATGGGTTGTGCTGAAACAGCACTGTTCATTTTACAAAGAGCCTTGGATTCTTCCAGACCCTCTTCTACCCCTTTGTAGAGCCAAGTAGAGCATGTGCTATTCTTCCTGGTCAGTGATTTCCTCCTGGCAATGGAGAAAGGTCAAGTGTCCATGCCAATTCTTCTTGATCTGTCAGCAGCCTTCAAATCCTCTAGCAATGAAGGGCTAATGATTTGCAGTGTCTGGCATGGATGGGCAATCTCTCCCTGCAGGAGTATTTCTTCTTTCTAGAGATAGTCTCTATTGTGGCTTGGAGTGATGAAGCGTTTCCTTCAAGTATTCTTCCAAAGGGACATATCAGTGCTCAGATGTCAGAGTGATGGGGATACAGTATTAGAATGTGCTGATGACAAGGGATATGTTCAACTTCCAAGTAAATAATCCACAGTTTCCAAAACATATTATCCTCAAATATCTTCTGCCTTTAATTTGTTCCATTGCTGTCGAGCACAGAAACAAATTGAGACACTTTGCTCCTTTCCTACCTCATAGATGAGCTCACGTGTACAGAAACATTGGCTGGGACAGAGCCATTTGTGGGGCGGAGAGGTGGAAACATCAGCTTTTAATGGAAGTCTCTGACTCCAGCACTACTCATTATTAGCAAAAAGCTGTAATCTGTAGTGACAGCCCAGCTGGAGCAAGAGTAGATAACCAGGCACATCTGCATGCAGAGGTGCACATTGAAGCAGCTGCGTGGGGGAATTCAGATTCCAAACTGCAGAGTCTGGCAGTGGAGGCATGTCCCTTTAAGAGGAAAAGCAGACAGAAAAGCTCCCTGCTACTTCAAATAAGCCTCCAAGGACTGAGGATGCTTCTCCTTTCTATTCCCATTTCATAAACCACTGTGCTCACCCCTGCATAGCCTGCATGGTGGTTGACACTAACCCTTCTCTCAGAGGGGAGGTAGCAGATTTGCCATGTGAAAGAGCAGCCTTTGCTCCTTATTTAAACTGAATTTTAGCCTGATGAAAGGGAGGAGAAGAGAAATATGGTCATGCACAGCCATGCACTGCCTCTTGCTCCATGCACAGCCTTAGATCAGGGCCTTGCCTTTTTGTATGTTGTTCTGTGTATGTACATTTAGAAAGGAGTCTGTCCTCTCACGTTCAGCCCTGCAAAGAGGCACCAGCAGCACGCAGCATGCAGACCTCAGCACCGAGACCTGCTGCCCTCCACATCTTTTATTGAACTACAGTGAATGTTCAGGAGCCACTGGGGACATTTTCATCCATGAAATGAAGAATCAATAGAGTTGCCCCATTACAGGCTCCACACCACTGTTCTCTCTTTCCTCCCCTTTGCCACTTGCCTTGCCCTGTTTTCCAACCCACTTTTACCACAGGCTCAATGGTGCGAATTCATGAGTAGCAATTCTATACAGAAGAGGAGCAAAAATCAGATTTAAAACAAGAAAAGGAAAATCGGGTGGACTTCTTTTAAACAGCAGAGAAGTTGACTTTCTGATTTGTAGAGAAGAGGGAAGCTGTGCTATGCAGTCACTGAGCTGACAGAGCTGCTTGGAAAATGGACATGTTATTTCCTTAGGAAAAATCTTGCCTTCTGATTTGTGGTCATGCTTTTAAGCTCCAGTTTGGATGAGAACCGTGCTCCAACAAAGCTTTTATGGCCTGAAAATTCAAAAGCAATACTAACTTGAGACCTTCATTATCTTCTGTTTCTGTGGTGCTGAAAAGCTAGAATGCTGTAGGAAATATTTAGCATTGTTTAATGATAGTACATAAATAAACAGTAAATATTTTATACAAGATGCAGTATATTTGAAATACATCAATACAATACAGGATATGTAAAAATGTCATAACAAATTAATTGAAACAACATAAAAATGTGTTTCTCTCCTCAAAATGAAATGTTCCAGTATGACTGAAATGGAGAGAATCAAAATGATTTGTTTTGACACCTTAAACATCAAAAAGTTTGTCAGAATTGACACGTTCCTATGCAACGTTTCCATTGCAAGAGAGAGGCGTTTTCCTGCTAAGAACTGTTCTGTCACAATTGTGTGACCAGCTCTACTTGCAGTCTATCTAAACAGACAAACATCACAGCCAAGACTCAAACGCTCCAGGTGGTTAGAAGATGGATTTAGCACAGAGCAGAACAGACTCAAAGAAGGAAATAAAGAAAACTCACAGCTAGAGATGGCCTTAAACTTCGATACCACACTGCTTTCATGTTGGAGGTACTCAGACCTGCGTGGTTTCAGACTTTAATCCTAGCAAGGACTGAGTTCCTTCAGAGTTTTAGCAAATCTGTGCTGCAGGATTGGTGTGCTGGTGGAAAATGTTATTTTTGATGATGGAATGCTAGTGCAGATTCTCAATATCCTGGGGTATTTTTCAGTTCTTGGCATTGGTTGGGGTCTAGCTAGTACCGGTTCTCTGTGCTTGACAGATTAATACTGGTAAGTATGAGATGGCTTTATTTTCTGCACATCCCTCCATCTCAGTGGAAATCGCAGGCTTTTAGAATTTAGGGAATAGGCTGAAATGCAGTGTTTTGAGCAGATTGGCTCTGGGATTCAAGGCTGGTGAGAGCCCCTTTGGCTTGGAGTTTTCCCACCTTCATGATACAAAGATTTTAAATCTTCTCATTATATAAATGCAGTTTCAGGTTAATTTGAGCTTCTAATTTAATATACTGTTCCAAATTAAGAGCTAATATGCTATTTGATTATATTTTTGCAATGAGATCCAACCCAAGGCTCATTGACTTCAATAGACCTTCCAACAGAACCTGCAGCTGCAGAGCCAGCCTAAATGTGTTCTTAGAGCGACAGACCCACGCTCAAGATTCCTGGCTTCTGTTTCAGAAGCTGCAGATAAAATTGTGTTATTATGCATTCTGGCTCACATGTCTAGCCTGAATTAAAATGCCTGTGTGTTAATGCTTGTGTAACTTCCACTATATTGGAAGGCAGGGTGAAAGAGATCTGATCCCAAGTGTTTCAACCTCAGGCCAGTGTCCTACGCACTAAAGGAATCTGTCCTAAATACTTAAGTGATCCCCATAACCCATCTCTAAGTGACTGAGCAGCATCTATTAGGTAGTTGCAGGTGTATAAAGCCCGTGGCAGTAACCAGTTATCTTCAGCCTGCAGAAGTCTGAGACCTTGTGAAGTCTCACCTTGTCTCCTGAGTATGCTGGCAGGGCCATTGCCCAAGGATCTAAAGCTGCAGGAGCCTGTGTGTCTAAATGCACAGAGAGATTCTTATGGCCATAGCAAATTCTTCATTCTCTCAGTATGATAAGAGAGGTGGACGTGCCCAGGGACAGAATTTGCAGTCGTCAACAACTTAGAGTCCTTTTTCCTTCCCTTCTTCAACTGCTTCTGGTTCCCTCAGCTTCATCCAGCGTGAACGGTGGCAGAACCTGGTGTCCATAGGAAGTGCTCAGCTAAATGACACTTTTCATCCTGGCAGGCAGAGTTGTCATTATCCAAGCAGCAGGAGCTGCACCAGCAGAAGCAATAGCCTGTGGATTTTAACCCCTTCTGCTTCTCCAGTAAGAGCTGAGGAGCATAAAAGCCCAGGTTAAGAGCCAAGCTCCTTTCTGAGGGATAAGAAAACCGGGAAGATGAATCATCTATAAGGATTGTTAGGTAACCTCAGCTTCCTAGCATACAAAAACTGACAGTGTTAGCTTGCCTATGGAATAGGATTACTCTTTGTGGCAGTGGCGGTGAAGACCCTGCCCAAGAATGAATTTCAGAACAACAAAAATGTTGCAAAGGATGTTAGGTGGGTGATAACAGCTGATCTTTAGGATCTAGCATTACATTATTGTTCTTCGGGGCAGTTTTGGCATCGATTACTTTTTTTCCTTCAAGCTTTCTGCTTACAGGGCCAAATTGTTGCAATGAAAAATATTAGAAAGGCAAGTCTGGGACAGAGAATGGAACAGGCATGAAAGCAAAAAACGGGGTTTCTGAACTCTGACACAGGCCTCTTTGAACTTAGTTTTCAGATTACTCTCTCAGGTCAACAGTAGAGAATAGTCTGATTTTTGTTTGGTTTGTTGGGTATAGTTTGCAGGTATTTCTTTTTTCAAAATACGAGAAGAGCACTAAATGAATTTGGACATTGCAGAAAGCATAAATTATGAAATACATTTTGGCTCAGTCAAAACACGCTGTTTAAGAAAACACTTCATTTGGATTTTGAATGTATAGTACTCAACATGTAATGAAAAACAAAATACAGTCCTGAGCCGATCCTTTCCAAAACACTCAACACATTCTGTTCCAAAGAAAAGCTGACTTTATCAAAATGCTTCTTTTTCCCCCCTTTAAATCAACAAACTCCTACCAAGTGTTCTGCCTCTGATGAATTGGCATTTTTTCTGACATAAAATGAGCAATCCAAAAAAAATCCTAAGCAGCTCCATGGCAAGTCCTAGCTAATTCGGGAATAGTAGCGTGAAGGTGCGTAGGAAGGGTACTGCAAAGAGATGTCGCTTGAGCTGAGACTTAAGAGATTCAGGTTGAATTCCTGAAGCAGTTAGAAAATGATCTGGGACAAGCCATTAATCAAGCCTGTGTCTCAATTCCCATTCTGCAGAATGGGAAAAAACAGCATTTCCCAATCTCCTAGAGCTACTGCAAGGATAAAAACCTATTAACACTTATGAGATTACAGGACTTTGATATGAGGTGTATAAATACTAAGGAAGACAGAGGACAGAGCTGCATTTTTTGGTGTAATTTAAAATGAAATTATGGAGAAGTGGCCTAGCTTGGACAATAATTTAATAATAGCAGGAATAATTTCAAGTTCAGGACAGTATTTAATAGAAATCACTACTCACCACCCACCATATTTTTTTTTAATAAGCAGCTCAGAAAAGTGCAATTTATCATTATTATTATCATCTATATTCATTCTATCTCTGCCACTTCACAAATGAGAGGAGTTCCTCACAAACATCTCCAAAGCTAGCTCATTATCCAGCCTCCCTATTTAGAACTCTCATTTCTGACAATAGCTATCACAATCTTGCCAATAGTAGGACTGCTGGTGTGCTGACACCACTGCTCTGAGCCCACTGAGCAGCATTATCTCACTGTTCCCTTGTGCTCTCCCATCTGTCCCTGGCCATCTGGTGTCCTTGGTCTTCTGATTAGACTGCAAGCTTGTTGGGGCATGGACCACCTTTCTGGTGTCTGTTTGTGCAGTACCTAGCATGATACTGTTCCAGTCTCAGATTCAGCAGGGCTGTCTTCAGAATGAGTGACCTCACCATGTAAATCAGTGTGTACATACAGAAGTTCCTTTTAATTTAGTTCCCAGTTCTGCTGAGCACTGTTAGATGGATCCTCTCTCTAAGTAGATCCATAAATGTAGTGCCTATGGATCCTGGATTTCAGAGTGGTGGCTTTGACACCTTGGCTACTGGATTTATGATGAGGACTATCTGATGTTGTATTTAATGGATGCCTGCTGCAGTTCTTGGGTTTCAAAGAGCCTCTCATCCTCATCAAAACAACACCAGTAGTTTATAATTAGCTGAAGTGTGAGGACAAATGAGCTCAAAACAGGTATTTAGTTGTTACCAGTGTGATTCTCACCTCGATAGAGGCAGGGAGTAAGTGAAGTTTCTGTGCAAAACCTGCTCCCTCTAGGCTGTTGATTGAACTGCATTAATAACAAAGGATTTGTAGGGTGTTTTTGGTTCACTGAATATTCTGACAAGTTGTAAGCACAGTGTTGACAAACTGAAAGGAAAAAAAGCCTTTTCTCCTCTAAGTCACTTGGGGTCAAAGGAGCTATTTTCATCACTGTTCTCTCTTAAGAAGCTGGAAAGACAAATCAGAAGGAGAAAGGGGAAAAAAGTCTGGTAGTTTTAAACAGAGATTTAGAAATGTTTCCCCTTGGTGCTCTCACAACCAAACCACTGACATCTCCCACTCATTATCTCTTTCAGCATGAGCAATTTGGCGAAAGTGAAGCGAATCCAGGGGTTGTGATGGTATTTTTGGAGAGGTATTTCATATCCTTTCTCCTTGTTTTCCTCTTCCAGAAATGTTTCAGCTGATGAATATCCCTCAGGTCTAACCACTCATGCATATTTTAAACTGAACTGGTTAAAGACAAAGTGGAAATATGGGCACTGGTGAGTGCAGAATAACCAAGGTTTGGGGAGGGATTCACCCATCACTGCCTCAAATGGAGAAATCATGCTTCCATAAAAGAGCAGCTTTACAATCATTCTGGATTTTGCAGTGTTGCTTGCCAGAGACATTCAGAAAGTCAGAACCACTGCTGAATTGCAGCTCCGTCTCTGACTCTAGTCAGTTATCAGCACCTGAGGTTTGAGCTATAGAGATATGTAGATCAGAAGCAGCCAAACTCTTTTTTCCCAGAGCTCAGGTTTATCCACAGAAGTTCATGTGACTTAATAAACCTTCACAGATAGGCTTTCTGATCCTTTTCCATCTCTGTTCCCTGTTTTCCTCTGGCCCTGACACAGAAAAGTTGTTCTCAGCTTGGTTGGATTGCAGACCAGTGTTTCCAAAGGACAGTTAAAGCTGTTTCACGGGCAGTATGTGCCTCCCAGCACTTTCATGAGCCATCTCTGAATTAGGTGCAGGACACAAAGATTATTGCTCTGGTTGCACTCAGTGACCTAACATGAGTTAAATCCTAAAGGTGTCGGGCAGTAGTTACCCGTCTAGCAGGAATGTGAATGTACAGTTAACTTGAAGCAGGGATAGTTGAATAAAATCTAGAAGAGTATCTCCCAGACTTAAAATTAAGGATACACTTAAGCTGTTTGCTGAAATGAGGTCAGACGATCGTCACTTTACAGGGTCAAGCTCTAAACTAACATAAGTTATTTCATCTCTCCCTTGACACTTCAGTCTTTTACTAATTTATCAGCATCCTAAAGCAGTGTGTGAAGTTGCTGCAGAACAGAAGCGTTTCAGATACAAATAGCGATTGTTAGCCTCTTCCCTCTGGTAAATGGTAGCAGGCAGAAACCTCTCTCAACCTGCCAAGAACCAAATGTGGGACACAAGAAAGAATTATTGGTGCACGAAGCTTAAAGAGATAGGGGACTTTTTTCTTTACTGCAAATACTGTGTTCGGTAATTTCTGTTTCCTGAGTCTGCATTTCTGATGGAAATAGTTTACAACATGAGGAGGGGAAAACAGGAGGGATATGTGTGAAATCACCTTGAATCTAATAGAATGGATAAATGAAAGGTACAGAGGTTAGAAGAGAGGTAGAAAATCCCAGGAGGCAGAGGAGTATTGGAGTACTCACAGCAAGTGATGGAGAGTCAGAGCTCTTGCAGTCTGCCTTTCCCACTTGTAGCAGCGATCTGGGGCTACACAACATCCCTTGTAAGAAATAGGCTTTGCAGTATCATTCTGTGCAAAATCTATCATTCTGAGCTAACCCACTGTATAAAAATTACCTTTTAAGTGGCTAAGTAGACACCCAGCTCTATTCCTTTCTTCTTGTTTCAAGAAACAATGGGAGTAACAGCACTTGCCTGCCTTACTAGAGTGCTGAGAGCTTTAATTAATGTCTCTAATTCAATTTGAACTCCTTGGATAAAAGGCACTGCCTTGTGACAGAAGAGGTATTGCCTAAAATAGAATATAATTAACACAGAGATATCAATCACAGTGAAATTAAGTGTACATTCAAATACAACTTGCACTTTACAGAAAGTACTTGCCTATTTTTCCTCTAAGAATCCTGAAGGCTCACAAGACAAGGAACATTTAATGTTTCAGGCTGGATTTGTATTAGAATAAGGCCATCTTAAACCACCTAACAAAATAGAAGAGGCTGTAACGGAAATCCCTATTTGCACTGATGGATATGCCTTCGTGATGGACGATGCTGGAAACAGACTGTAATGTGAGTCAGAATTGGTACATCTAACATTTTCTTCTCCCAGTTCTTATTTACTGTGAACTGCAGCCTATGTCTTAGCTCACCCACTGATCATGTTTATTATCAGAAGTGCTAATTGCATGATCATGTTTGCTGACATGAACCACAAGGACCCAAAGGACTGCATTGCTCTGTAATGTTTGTGAGTGGAAATGATCTTTGTAGCTTGTATTTTTGTTAACTGCTGTATTACAAAGCTTGTTTTCACCTCAAGAGGGTCATCATTCATTGCTTATAGGGCAGGAACACCTAGTGAGCTGTGGGGGCATCCTTTTGTTAGGTGCTATAACCAGATGACGTCCTCTCCAACAAGTTCATGGTCCAAGTAGTCAAATACTATTGTGTTTCCATGCTGAAAAGAAAGGCAAAAAAGCGTGCAAGGGCATTGCTCAAGATCATAGAAGATGCAGAACTGAGCAAAAACCTGGATTCCTGGATCAAAGCCCAGTGTCTGGCTCTCCCAAACTTCCCCTTTTAATGCAGAGGTAGCTTCTGTGCCACATTTGGCTTTTACTTAGTCTTGGCTATCCTACCAAAGCCCTATATACTTGGTGACATCACCTCTCCGCCCCTTTTTCCCCATCCCCTTTGCAAAATGCCCAGAACACATTGCACTTCAGTGGAGCCCCATAAAGGCACCTAACAAATTAATTTCAGATTCAATCTTGTTAGGAGTTAGATTGAATGCACCTCATATAATATTGCCTTAGACACAACATAATCCCACTTTAGTAAGCTTTATAGCTTCCATGGGGACCAGCCCCATGGTGTGTATTAATCTTTAATGTGAAACAACATCTCTACAGCAGCTACAGGGGGGAAAAAGATACTACTAAAAAATTAAAGTTGATGGTGTGATAGTTGTCTCTACCCAATTGTGCTCTACCATCCTTCATTGCCTCAGGCACCACTCCCTGCTCTCAGCACTGATCCAGCTTCCAGAATGGAGATGTGTCCTTTTCTTCTAGTGATCTGAAGGCATGTTTTCCCCATGTCTTAACCTGTGGTAAAGAGCTATCACAAGTCATATCAACCTGACACTAACTTAAGCCTAAAAGGAGAGGTGGAGGAATGAAGAGTTGCGTGGGGGGAATTAGTGAGTATCTCCTCTCTTTTATAAGTTGATATTTCCCCAGTGTGTGATGCTTGCATGTGGGAGGACACATTGGGACTCCTCTGAAACATATTTTATTTGGCTCTTCTTATAGTTCAGTTCACACTTGCACTGCTTGGGAACTGAAGGGGAGTTAGCACTCCAGTTACGTATGTGAAAGCTCCTCTCTTTATAATAGAAATTCAATAGAAAGTTAAATGTTTGAAGGAAAACTGGTCCAGGCTGGCTGATGAAGGAAGTAGTTTTGGATGAGTTTAATGAGCAGACAACCAAGCAAGTCTGGACAATGTGTACTGAACAACTGATAGCTATCAGAACAAATGTGTGTACCAATCTAATGGCAAATATGCTGAGTTTGCAGTTGCTTACTGTGATGGGACAGTGCTGCTGATCTGCAAAGAGCAGCAAGGCAGAGAAGTAGCCTGGATGGAGAAGCAGGAGGAATAGGTCCCTGAACTGGAATTTGGAAATTCTGAGGATGGGATGTAGCTGCGACCATTTCCCAGTAATCACCTTGAAACCATGACCAGTGTGAGTGGAAGCAGAGATGTAATGTAGTTCACTTAGAATGTGCTTTATTCTTTTTCAGTGTAGGAATAGAGCATATTTCTTTATCCTCAAACCCCAGATTTGTAAGGTAAAGTAGAATCAGTCCTTTCTGAGAGGAGATGGGCTGAAGCACAGAGAAACACCATACTAATGGGTGCAGTAAGAATCAGTGGTGATGGCTGCTATTAAACACATGTCTTCAGAACAAGAACAGCCTCTTCAGTCAGGAACTACAGGTACCATTAGTTTTAATAACAGTAATATTCTATTGGCACTTGGAAAGTTTGAATGTGCCCAGCAGAAAAAGCGAACAGTCGTTGACTTTCCCATACTTAATGTTTTTCATTCCTTCATGTAATGCAACAGCTGAGTGTCATTTTTAACCAGACTTACAGAACTCGGCTTTGATAAGTGCTGCAGAGCCCACTGCAGCTCCACAAACACATGCTGTGCACACGTGCAGACTCCCACACACGCACTAGGCACTTGTGCTCCCTGTCACACTCCCGGCACAGGAGAAATGGATGCTCACAGCCATAGGCTGCAGCTCTGCTGTGCTCCTGGGAAAAGATCCTGATGCAGGAGACAGCCATGCCAACAGATGGTAATGCTCTCTGGTCTATACTGCGCTGCTTACATCAGCCAAGGTCTCACATTCACATGCAGTGCTACAAGTGTGCATGGCACCTCTAGCATACCTTGGTTTGGCCTCTCCTACTCTCTTAGCAAAACCTTTCATCTTTGAGAGTCACAGACTTTTAGTTCAAGTGCTTATGGTGGACTCAGGCTCAAAACCAGAATGATTTCTGGGGATGTACAAATAAGCCTGACACTAAAATTCCTTTTAGCAGAGCTTCGAATAACCCAATTTTTCTTGCTTCAAAGAGTAGCTGCAGTCTCTGTGCACTCTATTCTGTAGAAATAGTGGGTATCACCTGTCCCGAGGGCAACTTTTAGCCAGGTTTTTGCTCCCAGAGTGGGGGATGCAGCCTAAAGATCTCTCTGCCTGCCCAGGCATACCCACCATGTTGGCACATCCTTCGTCAGATTCAGCAAGGCAGATGGACAGGAGGTGGGCAAGAGGAGGAAAATGTCCTGCTTATGGCGAGAACTTTTTCTGAGCAACATCAGCAACGAGGAGCACAACACAGCAAGCTGGGATGCTGCTGCAGGCACAGTTCAGAAGCAGAAAGTCAGGGTATCCATGTCAGGCATGGGGTGTCAGATAAGAAAGCTGCTCACCTTCCACCAATGGAGCACACAGCTTTGTTCAGAGAGGCGCATTGTGCCAACAGCATGACTGCGGAGGTGGATGATCTAATGGCTGGAACATTGCGAATGGGAGTCAGGAGATGATGGCTCTCTTCCAGCTGTATCTGTGGCTTGCTGTGTAACCTTTGGCAAGGCATTTCACCCCTCTGTTTCCCTTCCCACTCATCATATGTCTTGTCTATTTAACTGTTAAACACATCAGGGAGAGGAGCTGGCTTGTGACAGGACTGAGCTCAGCTATGATTTGGTGTGGGGATGCGGTGGGACAGCCACTCTCTCATCATGTGAATGACAACATGTCCTGCATCAGGTGCTGTGAGGCATCCCCTTAAGCTCCCTAGTAAATCTCATGCACTGAATAAACATGTTCACTGTGTTGCCCTGCAGAGCCTTGATCTTGCAAAGAGCCTGGAGGTCCTCCCATAATTGAAATAGCAACAGACCCTGTTCCTCCTCTACCAGACACACACCTCCCAAACACACAGGCAGGAAAGCAGGTTGAGGTGATTTTTCTCCTTCAAAGTTTGGCAGGATTTCATAGTTGTGCATGTGTCTGTGTGTCTGCATGTGCACGTCACTGAAGCCTGGGTAATTATTTTGTTTTATTTCCCTTTTTGGCAACCCTTTGAAGTAAGAGCTGGGCCTTTATAGATTGCTCAGGTTGCGCGGAGTATGGATTAGAGATCGTCAGAGAGACATGAAAGCAGAAGACACATTTCTCTGGCATGGCATTAAAGGGACAGGAAAGGGGTAATTGTAGCCTAGGGTGCAGCCACTTTCTGCGCCCAGCTTCACTTGCCTCTACAACATTGCAGAGAACTTCACGAGGAAAGTGGTGGAAAAGCTGGGGTGAGGATGTCTCAGGTCACGACCTGGTTATTTCAAAGGTGATATATGCTCAGGAGGTTAAAGACACCACTTAGGTACATGAATAAAACACTGCCAAATACTCTGAATTGTAACACAGGCAGAGGGAAGTCTTTTAAAACTTGATTTTTCATGTCTTCACCCTGAGAGACAGTTGTGGAAGGATCAAAGCAATACCAGTTTTAAACTCTCTCTTTCTCTCCCTCCTCCCTCTCCTCCCCTCCATTTCTCTCTTTCTCTTTCCTTCCTCCTCTTCCTTCTCTTTTTCAACAGGACTCCACAGAATGGAGCAAGAATGAGAGGAAAAAGGCAGACAGAAAAGCATGAACTGGAGGCTTGTTGAGTTCCTCTACCTCCTGTTTATATGGGACCATATACTAGTACAGCCCTCCCACCAGGACCCAGCTGCTACCAACCAACATGTCTCCAAGGAGTTTGATTGGCTTATTTCAGACAGGGGGCCTTTCCACCACTCACGGAGCTACTTATCCTTTGTGGAAAGACATCGTCAAGGATTTACAACCAGATATAAAATATACAGGTATGTTGGTTTCCTACAGCACCTGGAGCTTGGATAACTTGTTAGGTGGTGGGAACTTAGCCTGTTTTCATTGGCTCAAGGTTTGTAGTCAGTTGGAGACACATTATTGTCCCGGTTCCATCTGGAAGCATTTCTTTTGTTCATGGTCCTCAGCTGGCAATGAAAATTGCTTCAAAGACTCAACTGTAATGCTCTGTTAGGGAGATGAAGGTAACACCATGACAGAAAAGGACCAAGGGTGTGAGTGTACTTCATTTGTGATGACAGATAAATTCATAGCCAGGTTCACAAGCATGTTTGTCAGACCAGTGTGCCAATGGGCAGACCCCAAGCCTCTGTAGTCATACATGTCAACTACCAGTAGTTTAAGGTTCACATGGGAGAGAACAGACATAAAGATACAAGACACACATCATTATGGCAATTCTCACACTGCTGAGCATGATGAGCGTTAGCTATGTACTGCCTACCGTAGAACTTTGCAGATTATCTCCATGTAGGAGTTGGGCTTGCCGCAGAGCTGTGATCTTGATTTAAGAGACTTCCAACTAAGAAACTCCAGAGAATAGGCAGAATCTGGATTTTTTCTCTGCCTTCTAGGTTCTGAAGCTTTTATTGTTGCTTGTTTCCAGCTCTTCTTGCCCACTGCGATATCCAGAAACATGCTTTTCATTACTCATTTTAATATGAAAAGCTGGGGTACTCATATGAGCCTCCTATTAACACAGCAAGTGCTTTGGAGTGAAGGAGAATAAGCCATCAAATGCCATGCGATTTGTGTTAAAACCTAAAGAGACTGCAAAACCCTCATAGACATGTGCACATTTACATAATTATATAGTCCTGGTGTGTTTCAGAAAGACACTTGCAAACACAACTGTTGCAAACTAGTAGGTAGGAAGGTGCTAGTGAATAACCTACTGGTAATATGCATGCAGTAACACATAGGTGATGACTGGGGAGAGCAGGGAAACCACATGTGTTTAGGCTGCATTCCCCATGGGCAGAGAGCCAAAATCACTTGTAGAATAAGAATGATGTGTAAGGGATCATCTATGTGTGGGGAAGAAAAATGAGTTGTACCTGTCCCATGGCCTCCAGGGAGGGCAGCATCCCCTCCCCTCGCACCAGCCCACAGAGCAAAGGCAGGTGAACATGGGTTGAAGACACTGTTCTGGCTTGTCCTCTTCATTCAGAACAGCTCAGGGAGAAGACAGCCCCAGACCTAGATATTTTGTTGCCATGCATCCACTAAGGGTGTCTTGCTGTCTTCGCTTTGCACAGAGGAACAGAGAAAACATGCCTCTTTCAGAAAGACTTTCTTCCTATATGTGGGTATCCACAGCTTTCCTCCTGCCCTGCCTGACAACACACACTGTGATTGAGGCTGAAAATCTCTGCCCCATACATTGCCCCCGGTAGAGGCTCTGCCCTTTGTTAAAGGGTTTTTCAGCCCTGAATGCCATGGCACCAGTCCACAGAGGCTGTAGTGGGAGAGAAATGCATGCAATGTATGTGTTCAGACACATGTATGAACTGTCACTGTAGGTCAGGCCACAGATCCATCAAGCCTGGGATTCTGTCTTTAAGAATCATGGAAAAATGGGTCTGGAAGGACCTTGAGAGGTCATTAATCCATGCCTCTTCCCCAGGGAAGACTCAGACATACCTGTGTCACAGCTGACAGAGGTTTGTTGGCAACCTGAAAGGTTTCCCATGGTGGAGATTTCACACCTAGAGCAGGCAGACTGCATCACAGCTTTGCTGTCTCCACTTTTATAAAGGAACTAAAATGTTGTTTGTACACAAAGCCTGTGATTTCTAGTTGTATCTGCTGTGTGATGAGGAGCAAATTCCCCTTTGGTTTGTAGGGGGCTGGTAAGAATTTGAGTGCTTATCTCAGTTAAGGGTGACCTGAATATACAGGAAGTAGAAAGGGATCTGTCTTTCACCATTTCTGCTGGATATTGTCAAAGCACTTATGAAAGACACTTGTAGCATGGAGAGGAGACTATGTCCTTCTTCTTCCGACATGGAAGTAAATGGGCAGCAGCATTCTACATGCATAGGAAATGTCTGAGAAGGGTCTTGTAAATGGTCACAGAAGTTATTCACAAAAGAAACTGGAGATGAGACAAGTCCAGTGGAAGCAGTTAGGAAGAGAGTCTAGAGAGACAGGAAGACTGCAAGGGCACCTTGGCGCCTAATGGCCGAATACTATGCACTAAGCTGAGGGAGGGAGCTGAGGTCTTGGAGAAATACAGCCATGTGTCTCATGGTTTGAGATGTTAGGAGCTGAGTGCTTTGGAAACACTCTCTGGGTCTATCTTCTGCTCCCACTACAGTCAGCTGAGTAGGAGGGGAGAGCCTCATGTGCCTCAGCAGATGGAGCCAGAAAGTAGGTGGCTGCCCAAATGATGGAGGGTTGTTTGCTTCTAATGCCTTACCCTGTTGGTAGAACTGGTCACTTCAAAACTGGTCCTATGCATTTCTTAAGGAAGTGCTAAAATCAGTCTGGTTATCGTGAATTAGGGGAGCCACAGCCAATTCTAGCAGTTGAGAGCTGGACTCGGAGCACACACACCCCCTCCAGAACATGTCATTTTACTGAAACCCACAGGGGTAAAATCTCATTTTGTGGGATCCTTAAATTGACTTGGAGAAGCTGTAAAGCTGTGGGGATTTTGTCAACTTTTTAATTCCAACACAGAAGCTTCTTTCCTACCAAATGATGTCTCTCAATTGCTCTTTGCACTAGACTAGCCCAAGGGAGGCACATATTCTACATTAAGGATATTGCTCCTTTCCTTAGAAAAGCAGCAGATATGACACATGGGAATTTTCTGTGCGCTCTTCTCTTTCAATGTTCCTTTTCTCTCAGACTTCTTTTTGGGGTGGCTGGTCTGTTCCTTGTCCTTTGGTCAGACAGTTCCTTGAGGCCCTTGTGATTTAGTTGAATGAGGTTTAACCTGATCACTGGTTTTCTAAGCAGGAGACCTCAAACCAGCCAGAGCAACCAAGGATTTGGAGTGGAAGTGAAATCAGGTGAGAGGATCTCACCCATTCCTCATTGAAGCACTGTCATCTGTTTAGTGGTGATTTCCCCAGTGTCTTGCTGTGCAGGAGCATGGACACAGCACAGTAAGGCTGTGTCATTTACACAGAAAACCCATAGAGATGAAGCCACTGTCAATGCTGCACAAAGCAGAAGGCAAACCACGGTGTTTGCTCATCTTTACAGGTGATTTTAGAAAGGAAGTGGCACCAAACTAAACATGAATCCCTCAGAACTAAAGTCCAGAAGTCTGCCAACAACAAGAAAAGAGCGTATTTTATTTAGCCAGGCAATTTTATATGCTGCATAAGCAGAACTGCTGTGGCACAGCAGAGCTGCCAATATCTTTTCATAGGATGCCTGAATCCAGATCTATCCAAAGGCTTATTTCCTCTTTCTATTTCATTTTAGCATATTTTAGGTTCCTTTCTCACAAAACTTGGACCACTGATTTTTCTGGTATCCTCAGTCAAGGTCTGCGCCTTGCATGTGACATTAGGAGGCAAGTAAAGGGGGAGATATATTAAACTATGAACAGTTGGGGCAGATACAATTGCATTAAGGAAGCACATTAATCAGCATCTATTCATACTAATAAGGCTGGTTTAGCGGGGCCTCTGGCAGGAAAATGTTGCTTTGATCATTATCTATGCACTCTGATGCTAATGCAGATAGGATGACAGATGCTGAGAGTGGTTTGTGGGGTGTCTGAATATTCATTATCACTGGTATGGTTGTTTCTAGTCATGGGAGCCTTGGGTAGTAGGTACTGCGTGAAGACTGGAAACCAGATGAAGCTCAGCTTGGCTTTGGGACTAGGGCACTGCTCAGCCCCAAAAACGTTCCTGTTACCACAAGATAGTAGCTAACAGCTTCAGCCCACTTCTTTGAAGTATATTGTCACGTTGTCCTTTCTTCTTTTCCCAGAAACTGATTATTTTACTATCAGGCAAAGCAAAAGCAACAATAAACTGAGCACTTGAATACACTCTGCAGCTAGACAGGCAGAAGCACTGACACAGAGGCACTTTACTAATGATGCAGCTCAGTTTAAGCAAGTTCTAGAAAAACAAATCTTTCCTAGGAAAAAAAATGAGGCTTTGTTGTTCAGTGTCAGAGGTAAGACCCAGGAGGCAGAGAGTGAAGTGGTGAGGTGGTCTCATCCAGCTGAGCAAACAGGATTATGGTGTTATTGTTCAGGGTCTGTATTATATCTATATAGATTATGTATACCTATAATCCATATTATTGCCCTAGGATGAGGTGTGGCTGTGGGTAAACTCACTTCTCTATGCCTTGGTTCCCTCTCCACCCCCTGAGAATGGGAGATGACAGCGCTTGTCTGCTCTGCATTGCTGGGCAGACTTAATTGAATGTTGCAAGATGTTTGGACATAAGGGACGACAGCAATATAAAATGGATATTTGTGTAGGACTGGAAGGGGTATGTGCAAGAAAAAAGGTGGATTTTCCATGTGCAGGAGCTTAATTCCATTTTCTGCACTGCAAATAGGGACCAAGAAATCTGGCTCTGTGTAGGAGAGCAGGAAGACCCTGGAATATAAAGAGGAGATCTGCTCACCTTGCACTTCTCCTGCAGCAGGATCATTTAGAAGCTGCCTATTTCCATGAAACCTGCAAATACACTCTGCCAAATCTGGATAAAATGAATTAATATATTCTAAACTCAGTAGACGGTGTGACAACAAACCAGTCAGGCCTGTCCCATCTCTCCGCTTGCAGAATGACAGGACAGAGCTGATTGCTCACATACACTCATTACAGTAAGGTCCCTGGATATATAAAATGGAAATACAGCTCCTGAGACAGGAAAGGTTGTGAGTATGTGAGTAACTGATGCGCCAGCTAGCTATAAATAAGTTGGAATAATGCCTGGGAAAAAAAAAAGCTGATTTCCCTCCTTTAAAAGTTTATTTCCTTCAGAGGGTGGTGCAGGTCTGGGGCAGGTCAGTGGAGAGGTGAGGGGTGCTTCTATCCATGGTGGTTTTCAAGGCTTGGATGGACAAAGTCCACTCAAGAGCTGGTGATAGTCTTGTTTCAAGCAGAGGCGGGATTAAAGACCCCTAGGGTCTCATCTAAGCAACATTTCTGTGATTTCCCTGTTTCTCCAATTCAAAGTGGACACTAAACTAAGTGCTCATAAAGGGATCGGCACTGCTGAATGCATTCAGCCACACTAGAGGGTTTTATTTAGTCCCAGAAAACCCACAAATCGTGGTCTCTGAAAGTGTCATTCTCCCAGCAAAGAGGAAGAGAATAATCATGAAGCGAGGATCTTTGCTGTGCACATAGCATGGGCTACAATTGACTTAGAAACACATGTGCTGTTCTGCTGCTTCAGTTTTCCCTGAGAGGAAAAAATAAAATATTAAAAGGAAAAAAAAAAGATTAAAATCTGGTCTCACAAAACCTTCCAAGTTTCCTGGCACCACACGTTAGAAACAATGAACCTGATTCTCTGGGACATAAAGGGAAATGCACCAATTTATTGGCTGGAGAATCTGGGATAGCATATCCAGCATTGCTCACTGCCCCAGGATCTGCTTACACAACCCCAGGGGTTAGAAAGCTGCTTGCCCTGGCCTGCTGGGGGAATGATGAGCTTTTATTATTTGTAAGGAAAAGCCAGATCTGGCTCTTACATCTAGGCACAGGACTTGGACAATGTGGTGAGTGAACGTGAGGCTTCTATGGCTGTTTTTAGCAGCTTCTATTACAGATGTTTTGCCTTTCCTGACCAGAACTTCCAGAAAGGTCATATGTAAACCTCTTGATTTTCACAGCTGAGGAACTGATCTGGCAGAAAACTATGTTAGGGCTATTCAGCCTGGAGAAGAGAAGCTGTGTGGAGACCTCAGAGCAGCTTCCAGTGCCTGAAGGGAGCTACAAGGATGCTGGAGAGGGACTCTTCATCAGGGACTGTAGTGATAGGACAAGGGGTGATGGGTTCAAACTGAAACAGGGAAGATTCAGGTTAGATCTAAGAACAAAGTTCTTTATTGTGAGGGTGGTGAGGCAATGAAACAGGTTGCCAAAAGAAGTGGCAAATATCCTTGGAGGAGTTCACATCAGGTTGAACAGAATCTTTCATGACAGGGTTTAGTGTGAGGTGTCCCTACCCATGGCAGGGAGCTGGAACTGGAAGAGCTTAAGGTCCTTTCCAACCTTAGCTATTCTGTGATCCTATGACTGTGTGAATGGAAGCAGGAAGGGTACTAGGGGGACTGGTGAGACTGCTGTTTTCAGCAGCAATGTGGATTAAAGTGGTATTAAAGTGGTTGCGAAAAAAGACACTGAATTTTGGCAGGGACAAGATCTAGTAGAGCTGCTTCCACTATATTTTCAACACATCGCTCCACTCCTCATTGACTCTTTCTGCTGTCTCTCTATTGCATTGAATTTAATCTACTGGTCACTAGAGCTGCACAAATAATTGATTTTGTGGTTCACTGGTTGTATGGAACAAAAATAACATTAAAAATGGGTTGATTTGAAATGGATGTTTGTAAAATGGAAAAATCAAAACATTTCATTTTAGCCTCAGTGAGAAATTTAAGCTTTGCTCCTTGTTTTCATTTTATTAAAACCTTTTTTTTTCATTGCAATTTTTAAGACATAAAATCTCATCGCAAACCACAAAGTCAACCAATGCCAGTTAAAACATGTCAGAAGGGAGATGTGATTTTGAGTGTATTTTGTTTAGCTCTTTGCTTTTCAACTTGCTCAGTCAGTTTATGTTGAAATTTGCAAGTACTATTTATGTCCTTGAAATAGAGAAGGAGAAAATAAAATAGGCTGGATGCCCTTATTGTTCACTCTGAAACTCTTTGACTTCCCTTGGGTTTGGCTTTTAGCATCTTAGGATGAAGAAGTAATACTTTCCCCAACAATGCTGGGCAAGAGAGGCAGAGCCGTGGCGAGGGGTAGAATCGAGCTTTGATGCATTTGTTCAAACTGAAGCTGGATATTGAGACCTGGGTGCACTGACTGAGACAAACAGTACAGCACATGTGCTCCTCTCTCACACACATACCCCGGCAAGTTTCAGCCCTGTTCCAGTTATTTGGATGCCTGAAGCATCCAAAAAAGCACCATGAAGGCTCTTCCCAGACAGCATTAAGGTGATGCTTTGCACTGGTACAAATTGATAGGCACTGTTAGGCTGTTTAATCTTTGCTTGGGCTTTTTTAGTCATGCAGGAGTTCTGCTGACAAGGTTTTCCTATTAGGTTTTTATTCTATCTGTTAAAGGGGACATCAGCTTTTATGTTTCACAGTCAGAGCAAGGCTTTTTTAGGAGAGGCAACGCAGGAATTGAAGGACAGAGGGAGCTGAGATGAAAGGAGGCCCCTGCCTCTGTGTGGAATGCGCAATAGAGAGCCGTACGGCATTGCATGGCAAGAAATAGGAAATCTCCATAGTTTACATTATTCATGTAAAAGGGTGATACACATTGGTTTGTAATCAGTAAATGCCTTGTAAATAAATGTGTGTAAACCCAAAATTCAAATCTATTTCCATAGCACATATAAACAATGACGGCTTCCAGTCTTCTCCTCAATGGAAATGTTAATCCCAAAAATGACATTACTACAAGTTTACGTAACTTTACAAGAGAGCCACAATTTACATTCCTGTCTCACCAGCTCTAACATGGCAGTTTGGCAAACACAGGCCCTTCAGTGACGGGTGAAAACCAGCCAACTCCGTCTCATTTCCTCTGCTTTAGCCACCACCTTCATTATTCTTGCTCTTCAGGGACCAGTGTCTTACACTCTCTGCATAATGCGTCTCCCTGCATAGGGGAAGCTTACAATGTATTTGCATAAGCAGAATAATGGCAGGAGTAGGAGATGGCAGGGAATGGCCGAGTTATACAGTGTTTTGTCCTGGGGCTGTTGGACTGAGCAGACAAGGAGCTTGGCTTCACTGGGGCTGGAGGAGCAGCTGCTCTGGCTGCATTTGGATTCAGGTGGTGAAGGCTTGCAAAGAGCACTGTCAGCTCCAGGACTTGACGAAAGCACACACCTCTCCTCCTCTTTGGTATCCTTGAGACCAGAGGGCAAAGGAAAGGATGGATGATACCATCCTTTGATATGCTCAGAGCTGCAAAGATATGAGAACAGGACATCTGGCCAAGTTTTGGGGAAGGGCAGGTCCTCATCTCAACGTGGCAGTGCACGTAGTGAATAGTTCAGGAGCTGTAGGGAATGGTGCAGAAATAACGCAGTTGATAAGCTCACATTCTGACAGGGGGCTTATGGTTAGGACTGGGTGGTTCCTCTGGAGAAAAGCATGCATGTGAGCTGTGTGCCTAGAAAGGGATATCACTGACTGGTTGCCCTGCCTGCTGACCCGGGTAAGCTCTCAGCTGGGTTGGCTGAGGATTAGCGTAGTTCTGTAGAGTTGCATGCTCCAGCACAAAAATCCCCTTTCTGAATCCAGGATGAAATGGCTTTAAATTGAAAGAGGGTAGATTTAGATTAGACGTTAGGCAGAAGCTCTTCCCTGTGAAGGTGCTGAGGCACTGGCACAGGGTGCTCAGAGAAGCTGTGGCTGCCCTAACTCCGGCAGTGTTCAAGGCCAGGTTGGATGGGGCTTGGAGCAAGCTGCTCTAGTGGAAGGTGTCCCTGCCCATGGCAGGGGGTTGGAACTGGATGAGCTTTAAGGTCCCTTCCAACATGGTTTGTGTTGAATCTATGATTCCATGATTCTACAAAATATTTAACCATGCTCCCAGAAGAGGCACAGGCAAATATTTTCAGTCACTGAACAAAGAGATACGCATCCTGCTGGGCTGCAAAGAAGCTGTCCACAGAGTCCCCTCTGGGACTTGCTTGGTGGGGGATCTTTTCCCTTCTGCATAGCACAGGGAGGGCTTTGCTCACATACCTCCTCAGGCTGCTCTCTAGCTTGCTGCAGCGGCAATGACTCTGCACATTCAGCTCTGATTTCTTCAGACGAGCAGACTGTGGTCCAGTGGCTTGGGAGCATATTTTAAAGGCTAACAAGCCGAGGAGAAGCCTTCACTGTTTTTTTTTAGCACATTATTAATTCTGCTTTCAAATCAGGCAGATGCTTATTTCAGCAGAGAAGCTGTTGCACACACACACAAAAAGTCATCCTATTAGATGCATGGAATAATTTTGTTCTGGCACCAGTAGCACTGGGAGATGGCATGACCCTCCCTATTATAGGGGTTTTTCTATTTCTGGATCCATCTAATGTTTCTCTTGGGTACCAGAAAGTAGTTTTTTCCCCTTTCTTTTTTGCTGATTGCCACCCACCAGCCTCTGTAAATGGAACAAGATGCATCCCACTGGGGCAGTCAGAGCCATCCAGGCTGGTTTCCTATGTTAAACTACTAAGTGTAGGTACAGAACCAAAGGACACCTCTGAGAAGAAACCGAGGAATCAGCTTTGCCTGCAGCAGTCAGGGAGAAGGGTTTGGGTCAGCTCTTTTTGCCAGAATCTCCTCTCCAGGTGGTGTGAAATCCAATATGCCTATGTGGAGCCAGCAGTTCTTCTGTGTGCTGCAGCTCACGTGTGCCTGGTGAAGGAGCTGACACAGCACGTGGGCAGCTTGGTGCAGTCTCAGCATCCCCTGTAGAGAGCCCTGGGCAGTTGGTAATTTCTGTGCTCTTGGAGAAGGGGTTGCAGGCACTATTTGGGCTGCCAGGTTTGTGCAGTAGGGATTCTGTCACTGGTGACCAAGCATGGCAGTGCTGTCTCTCAGGTGATCAGACCCCATTTCACATCCGCAGCCTCCCATGCAGTAACCAGAGAGTATTTACAAGAAAGCTAGAGTGAGGTTCCCTTCACCAAGGAGTCATGTTTGCTGATTAAATACATCCTATCAGATGAGAAATTCCAAGAGGGAAGGGAGGAGATGGGAATGGATGAGAGCTGCAGGTCACATCAGTGTTTTCATCCATCTGGGCTGCAGGCAGGTGCTGCCTCCTCCTCCTCCCTCCCTGCCAGACTCCTTGCAGCTGCCTGGTTCCCAAACCACTCTGTTTCAATGGGACAGAGATTTGCCCCATCCCCATGCTCTGTGACATGGGAAAGCCTCCAACCTGCCCCAGCACCTGCCCTGAAAAGGCAAAGCAAGCCCTGAGGTACGACACCAGTAGCTGTGATCAGGGCCAGGCTGGGTGTAACAGAAAGATGGGATTCTCTAACGTATCTACTATGCTTCTAAATCAAAGGCCCGCTGACAGCACAGAGCACTAAATACCTGCCTGGGGCTCTGCTCCTACAGTCATGTGATGGCATCAGAATTTAAGCTTTAATTAAGAAACAGTGCAGGGAGGGAGGAAAGAGACTCTAGCCCTGATGGCTGCAAAAGAAAGCTTGGAAACATGACCCGAGTGCAACCAACATCTGCTTTAATGTGCAGACGGCTCCCAGCAGAGGGGTAAGCAGCCAGGAGAGAGAAGCCATTACATCAAATTCCCAATCAGGTCAGGCCTGCCTGTGTTTCTGCTTGCAATGAAAGAGCTTGCTTGGAGAAAGGAGAGTTTCCATTAAAGCTGTGCTGTGGCAGAATTACACCAGTTACACCAATTACACCATTATGCTCTGGCTGTACATGGCTCTCATGCTGCCTTGTAAGGCTAATTTTTACACTAACACAGCTTCTGCTTGTGGACAGCCATCATCCAGAGGTAGCAAGAGCCAACTCCTGACTGTGCTCCTGCAGGCTAAATTGTACCAGTGGTGTGCAGCACTTTTTAAACAGTGACATGAAATTGTCTGCTCTGAATTATGGCAGGAGGTGTTTTTCCTCCTTAGCCCAAACTGAAGGGACTGTTATGCCCATATGGCATGCTACCCTTCAACGCTTGCTGGCCTGAAAACCCATGATGGGCTTTCATGTGCCAGCAGTTTCAGTAGGGGGAGGGAGCAACTAGAACAACTAGACACCAGTCAAGGAGAAGCCTCTGGATACTCCCCATCTCTCCGAGATACCCCTTTGGCATGATTCATTGGATAGCTATGCTCTCAGGTAGCACAGCAAGTTCTGGAGGTTCAAATATGCCTGATACTGCAACAATCTCTCATTGCCATGAATGAGTATCATGAATAGACAGTGAAAGAGCTGTTCCCCCTATAAATTATAGCTGGAATCTACCTCTAGACTCTGACTGACTTAATGTTAAATCTTGCAAGCATCCAGATGCTGACCCCCCCCTTGCTGACGTGGCTGCTGATGTAGTTTCTGCCATAGAAGAACCTTTTTCCAAGCTGCAAACTAAGCTTTCATGAACTGGCAGTGACTAACAGGACTACTGGAGCACAGACTTGCATTTAGGAGCTGATTTCAGTAGGAAACCATCACAGTGCAGTCAGGTGATTGAGCTTGGATGAGGATGCAGACACTGACTGACCAGTGAGGAAGACTGCCCTCCAACAGCTACTTGAGGGTGGAAGAAGCAAAATTGTGTTGAGAAAACAAAGGTGGTTTCATTCCATCTGTCCCTATCCAACTTTCTTTTGCTTTTCCTTCCCTTCAAACCGGTTCTTTCCCTCCTAGCAAAGGAAAACCTGCCTAGTGAGTATTCAACATTAAATATTTCACCGTTAGCTTCCAGCTCTTGAGCCAAAACCTACAAAGAACATTACCTTTTACTCCCCCCCAAATGTCTGGGGTTTTTCTTGGGGAGCACAGGCACACAACAGGGTAAAGCTAGTAAGAGAGCTTGGTGCACCAGGAGAACCGTGTGTTGCACAGATAGGAGCAAGCAGGAGAAAGAGGAATGAGAAAAGCTAAATTGTCTCCCCCAGACTAATGTGTTCTTGAATTTTGTCTGCCTCCTCTCCATTTTCCTCCCTTTTCCCCCTATTCATGCACAGACTGTGAAAGTCTCAGATTCACTCCTCATTTACATAAAGACTCCAGGCTGTTTCTTGGGAGTATTTGATATCTGGATTATACCAACTCAGCAGGTGAGTGTTGCCGAGTCACAGGATGAACTGTATCTCAAGACTATTAAATGTCTCTTCAAAACCCACACTTTTAGAGGCCTGTGATTATGTAAAGAGTCTCAACTCAGTTTTTAAAGTAAGTTTACGGCCTTTATAATTGCACAGGAAA
This sequence comes from Forpus xanthops, assembly GCA_032466535.1. NCBI lineage: Eukaryota > Metazoa > Chordata > Aves > Psittaciformes > Psittacidae > Forpus > Forpus xanthops. The sequence continues at coordinate 42,082 of JASSUY010054808.1, read as the reverse complement.
ACTTGATAATGTGACTCCTACATACTCAGAAAGCAGAAGGCAAAAAAGGAAGAAGAAGGAAAAAAAAACCCAAACCCTGAAGTTTATCAGATTTTAAAAGTCTCATGAATTTTAAAACCAATCTCTTAATTCTTTTTTGGAGCCTGACTCATGATTTTCAAACAGTTAGCAATATGGCTGTAGGGATTGTAAGGCTGGTTTGTTATCTTATTAGATAACTTAACATAAAATATCCAAACCCATGAAGACTCTGAGATTGAGTATTGCACTTCAGTACACAGCTGGAGAGAACAGTGTCTTTTTCTTCTGTATAGATGCTGAGGATCTCCTCTTAATCCAGGTCTCTAGTCACTACTGCAGCATAAATATTTCCCCAAATTATATTAGTGCTAATCATATGAATGAGAATAGCCATAATATTGATCTTCATAATACTTAGGTTATTAAATTTGAGTTTGAAGGTAGTTTTGTGGGGCAATTCATAATAGTAAATCTCTTCAGCATGCATAAGCAGGGAAAGCAAGCCACAGAGCAATAGCATTGCAAACCCAGGGAGAAATATATTCTAGAGCCTTCCATCCTACCTCAAGTCTGCACACTGAGCAGGCATGTGAATAAGTTAGCAATGTCAGAACTGAAGTTGTGCTAATAGTTTGATAATCTCAGGTGAACTAATTGATCTGGAAGGGAAGAAAAGCCTTTGGATGTTGAAACAGCTTGTTCTGATGCTTTTGTGAGGTATATGCATCACCCAGGGGCACTTTATTCCTGGAATATTTACATGCACACAGACTCAGGGATGCTGGTGGTTTAAAATGAAGGGGGATTACCTTTCCCATACATGCTTACTGAGGCTGTCCAGTTCAGTTTAAGAATCACACCTACTGAAGATGTAGGGAGGCAGCAGGGCTCACCATGCTTGTAGCTGTTCACAGTCTCATAGGTGCCTCTGTGCAGATAAGAGGTTTGAGATGCACACAGATAGTTGGGTGGCTGAAGCTTCTTGCATGACCTATGGTGGATTAGAAGAAATCCGAGCAGACTTTTCTGTGAAATGGCTTCATAAGAGGGGACAGAAAAATCTCCCCAGCTCTTGCAGCATCTAACAAAGCAGGAACTAAGAGTGTGGAAGAGGCTGAATGCTGCTACATAATAAGCTTACAGCACACTTGCCAGCTATACTTGGACTTAATTTTCTCCTTCAGAAGAGCCATAAATGAGTTTATTGTTTTCACTGAGATATTTTAAAGACAGTGCTTTACCTCCCTACTTGAGCACATCAGCTCCACTGGTGACCATCTCCCGTACAATTGTGTATGACCATCTGAAGGTGAGGACTTTATATGCACTGTGGGTGTCTGATAGCTGGAATAGGATTATCTCAGCTCTCCTTCAGTCTTGCAAGTGTTTGTAGAACCAGGGTGGGATTTTCACTCATGGTAGTGGGGATTATGAGCCAAGAGGGGAACAGACCTTGTAAAGTTCTACAAGGATGGAGGAAGGCAAGTGATAAGATGGCAAAGTCTTTGCATCTTAGGTGTAATAGAATCAGCTCAGTGAGATAGAAGAATGTTTCCTCCAAAGTAAGGTTTTGTCAAACTCTTTGATTTTGTTATTAATACAATATTTCAGGTGATGGATTGAATTCAACAGAGTTTTGAAGTCTCAGCCTGTCTGGTCACTAATGACTATGGTGAAAAAGGGAGATCTAAGAAATGAGCTGCTTTGACATAAATTTGTCCAATGAAAACATTATTAGCTGTTCCAGATTCTTCCAGCATGGAAAAAAAAAAAACAGATCCTGCAGCCCTGAAAATAGCTGCAAAATTGAATAAGCACCCAGAAAACTCCAACCACTTCTGAAGTCAGAGCTTGCCCAAATGTGAGCAATTTAAGCTTTGTCTGGAGACACAAAACTGAAGCCCTTACCAATGACAGATGAGTTATCATCAGGTGCCACAAGGACAGTGCAATGGGGATGAGTAGTAAAGGATTAGCCAGTGCACACAGAAGTATCAAGCAAGCACTACTGCCTCTTATTGAGTTTGTGCAGGTGGAAATTCCTTCTTTAGAAGAGAATATTTTATTCCATTTATAAGAGCTCTCAATTTTTTATTTAAGAAAGGGACTTGGAGCAGTGTCCAATCTGTAATCAATCAGTCCGCCTTTGCAGAAAAGCTCTGAGGAAGAGCTTCTGCTCTTTGGTCCTTTATCTTCTCTGGGGACTCACAGAAATTATATTTCTCAATGCGATTAAGAGGGAAGGACAGGGAGAACTGCAGCCAGGGCAATGCTCAACTAAACCTTATAGACTACGGTGCTGTATGTAGTAACTTGCCGTACCAAAGCTGTCCCCAACCACACATCTTCTGTCTCCAGTCAGAACAAGCAGATAAGCTTGGCCCACACTTAAAAAAGATATTTAAGCATTTTATGTGGGTACTTAACTGCATAAATGCCAAATTCCCATAGATTTTAGTGGGCATTACAACATAGAGTCATAGAGTGGTTTGGGTTGTAAGGGACCTTTCAGATCATCTAGTTCCAAGCTTTTGAATAGGATCTCTCCTGGACCTAAATGAGGCCATCAGCAACATAACCCATGAATGTATTATCCCTGGTAATAAATCACTAGAAATACACAATGATAAAAGGAGGAATAACAGGCACAAATCAGCCAGGGATCTCCAAGCTCTTTGCAGCGTTATGATCACTAAGGAAAAGGCTGGGTTTTGTTTGTTTGTTTCAAATGAATATATTAATCATTAGTAAAATATTATGCACTTCATCAAATCTATTAATCACTTGTTATTTGTCAAATAACAGCTCAGTCATATATTATCAGAATGAAACATTTATAATGTGTGTATATCTAGTCAACAGATGATTTATTGAGGCTTTTGTGGACTTAGTTATTGACCAGTTTAAAGCACTGCTCCCTTGGGATTCAGGGACGTGTTATATTGTGAGCTCTTGGACCATTTTTGTCACTCAACATCCGACACTCAGAGTCCTGTGTCTGGGTTTCCTTTTGATGCTTCCTCAATAAACATAGTTAAAACTCTCTTTAGCCCATGCTAGGTCTACCTGAGGTAGGGAAATTCAACTACTTATTCAAGAATGATTTATGATCTGAGTTCTCCATGCTCTTGTAGGACTAGCGTCAACCCAGCACCAAGGTCCTCATCCCTTCTGGGATAACTCTTTGCCTCCCAGTTGCAGGAAAGGAAGCTTTAGTGATCCCGGTTCACTGCTCTGAGATAGATAACACAGTTTCTGTCACACTGGGAAAGAACAGAGGAGTCCTTTACGAGGTCCCTCCCAGCTCCCTCTCCCATGCCAGCAAACTGGCCTCCTTCCAAAAGTGCCTCAGCAGAGCAAAACTATGTGACTGACACTCACTGGCTGCCCTTGTCATCCGTGACCAGCATCCCAGGAGGCTGCAGCTTCTTCCATGCCTTTATTGGTGTCAAACAGCACAGCCTCTCCCCTGGGTTTTATTAGGGAAGCTGATGCCAAATCACCCAGCTTCCTCCTACTCGATAAAAAATGTTTATAACCCAGTAAATTCTAACATATCAGCAGCTTGTTATGGAGGGAAAAGGTCATTGGGAGAGAAAGGAAAGGAAAAAAAAGAGTGCTCTTCCATCAGAATCTCTGGCTGGGTGCATATGAAGGAGGCAGAGCCAGGAAAACATCTTTCGATATGATAAAGTCTCATAATAGAAAATGTTTCTGCAATACAGGCCTTGTTTCTTCAGATAAATATTTAATATAGATCACTAAAGATTAATCGAGTACAGAAAAGAGTTTTTCCTATGGTAGGTGTAAAGAAAACATCTTCTTGTTCATATATTATGGAACCTGAAATGAGAATAATCCTACAGAGAGAAATGCAGGGTACAGTTTCCATAGAGAAGCAGTGCACCACACCAGGATTTATTTAGTGTGTGGGCAGAGGACTTCCCAAAACCAGCTGCAGCTTGGCATTCAAGAGATAAAAATCCCAGTGTAGGAAGAATTCTCACAGACTCATTCGTGTCCTCCTAATCTGATTCCTGCAGATCCCAGGGTTTCCAGGAATGGTGAAACTGTAGCACCTGTGGGCTATTGAAAGCATGCTCCAGCCTCGATGAAGGCTGTATAATGGCACGTGTACATCCTAAGCTGCATCTCCAGGAAGGGGCAGTCACTTCTTTTGGAGTAAGGTGATGTCCCAATGTTGCTGTGAGGGAAGAGCCCCCCAGTCTGATCCTGAAGGCTGCTTGCTTTGGCCAGAAATTCCCATAAGCATCTCCGACAGCTTCTCCAAGGCATTGTGATCATTCCACTGCACACCTGACTGTATTGGGCAGCAAAGAACCCATAGTGTTGGTGTGAAATTTCCATTTCTCACAGTGCTAGGATGTGCTTAGTCATCTCTGTTGTGATGAGTAAATGACAGGACCTCTTTGCTACCTACAACACTATCCACAGAAATTGTGTTCCCAACCATTTTGCAACATTAAATAGAATAGTTACAGAGAATGTCATGAATAGCAGCAGAGGCAGTATGAGGGAGAAAATGAGAGTCACAGGCAAAGGAGGAGAGAAAGAAGATCTGATTTCAGCTGAAAGTGAAAGGGAACAGTCAATGAGATGGAGAGCTAGATGGGAGTTGCTCCAGATGGCCAGCCTCACTGATGTGAAGCCTCTTGCACCACTAGCATCTTATGATCAGCTTGTGAAGGAGGGGGGACTCTTTGCTCTTAGGTGAGCAGTGGATGCGAGCAGGAGAATCTGGCAGATCTGTCTGTGCTCAGGGATGGGGGAAATAGAGGAGCCCCCTCTGAAATTAGTGTTTCAGAGACCAAAATCAGCTTCGGATAAGAGGGAGGCTGTAACATTTTCCCACCTCTCCAACAAGCTGTGTCTAGTTGTTTCTTTACAGATAATACTTTGTTTTCCTGCTTGGAGTTTCCCTGTGGACACCTTTGCTGTTTTGGGAATGTTCATGTCAAACAGTCTCAAAACTCTAGTCCACATGTTCAGCTCTCCCTAAGAGAGAAGCCAAGGGAACAAAGGTGGGAGGAATCCCACCACTCATATCCCACTCATACTGCTCCATGCAGTGCCAGGAGGCATCAGGAAATATAGCTAGGAAGGAGACGGAAAAAGCATGGTTAGATAAGGATAGTTACCTTTATTTTTGTGGCATATGCAACTCAGAGTGTCTCTTTGCTGCCATGCTTAGCTGATCTTGCAGGGTCACATGGAAGATAGTGGAAAGGCAGAGAGGCTTTAGCATCTGGTATCCTAACCCAAGGAACATCAAAGTAGAAGGACTTTACAGAGTCACAGGTTCCCATTTCCCACTCTGCCAGGCACAATGCTTTGCTCTTTGAAGAATTACAGTCCTAAACCTCTAGGATAGAATGGGGAGGTCTTTTTGCAGACCACAGGACTTAGTAACAGAACCTAGGTAACAATCAAAAACCTAAGTAATAATCCTCTAGTTCTACCACAGGCTGTAGGACTTGCTGCAGGTGTGACTGTATGGCAGGCTCTAGCCTGGGGCTGTCTGGGGGAAAGACTAATAGACTAATTTGCAGTCATCTAATATAAACCTAATCTGTGTTTAGAACATTGATACATGGCACAGATTTGGTCAGGAGAATTGTGACCACTAAACCACCCCCAGGCTAACCCATGGCTGATCAAGGGGCTCTTCTCTCCACATACCCTGTGACTGCACTGCAGTTTGGCCCCTATCACCTTGGTAGGGGCTTTGCCACTCTGCCTCTGCTTGTCATGCTTCGTATTGCTGTTGCGCTGAGCCACAGATATAATCTGTGGAACACAAACATGATTTTATAATAAGTTGTCTATGCAGCCAGGATAAAATGCCAAAGAGAATCAGAAGACAATCAGTCAGTGAAACTCTGCACTGCTGATGAGCGCGCTGTTTGTGATGGTTCAGTGCCCAGGAAGATTGAGGCTTTAAATACAGCCACCACCTGCCCTTCTGAACATGGGGCAAGGAGAGATGAGCAGGCAGGGAATGAGGCTTAGGGAAGGGGGAATACACGGTACGGTTCCTATTGGGAATAAGTTAAAACAGGAGCAATATCAAAGCTTCAAAAAGACACCTTAGTAAGGAGTTGCTGCTTCTTATACCTGGACATCAACAATTTAGCCAGGAGCTGGGCTAACGAATCTGCTGCAGAGCCAGTTATTTGACACAAACATGCACTTATTGTGAAGGCCTCTGGGTGATGCTCTTGCACAGGGTCACATAATTGATTCCTTCCTCTGGAGGAGGCTTTAAGACACTTTCCCCCCCCCCGCACTGGTCGAGTTGAAGTTTACTTTAGCTTGCAGGTCCTGGCAAAAGAATGTGGTCTGTAGGATGATAAATCTGTGCTGCTCAGCTCAATGAAGCAGCTGGGGAGAAGAAAAAGAAAATGACAGCTGGGAAACATGAACAAGGGAAGGAATTCCACCAAAGAGCAGGAGAAAGAAGAAAAATGAGTGCTTTGCTATAGAGGGGAGTGCTAAAAACCATTCTGCTGTCCTAGAGAAGGTAGGGATGTAACTCAGGGATAACTACCTAGCCCATAGTGAGGAGGCATGGGTTTCTTCCCCTTCTTCCTGATGATTCCTCAGGCACTGGAAGTTGTGAAGTTCCTACTCAGCAGCAGGAAACACTTGAACTAGCTCTCTACCAGGCTGCACAGATATTTACAGTTAGTTATTTTTCTCTGGTAAGAGTTGGGGGATTCATACTTGCTTTTTTCCTGTCTCCTTTAAGTACTCCAGGCTTGAGTCATATAATTGTATAACTCACAACTTCCGTTAAAAAGAAAATAAGAGTAGGCTGTCTTTCAGGATTGCAAAGAAAAGCCAGAAAATATGAGTCTTTAAATCTTAAACCCCAGAAGGCAAATAAACAGCAGTGCAGATATTGTTGTTTTGTTCAGTAGATAAATATATACATATGTATGTGCTTCAAAATGCTGGGGTCCAGTTCATTATGTTTGAACAGAGGCTCAGATGTGCAATAGAACATAATCCTTCATTCAGCCATATGTATGGCTTTAGTTAGCATAAGAGATGATGCTTTTACTTTGCCCAGTCCTCGCTCCATAAAACAAATACGAGGGGAGTTCTCCTGCAGCAACTGACCCCCCAGACCATTTCCAGTATCTTTCCTTGGGGAGATAATGACTTTAACTTATCGCATATAAAAAAAGCTGCCATGAAAGAAGGCAGCACAGGCAAGAAGGGAATAACCGGCCCCACAGACATTCCCACCCAGACTTGGCAAAGGATTTCTGAGCCACAACGGAAGTGCAAAGCAGATGCCTACTAAGTCAAAATGAACATCAGAGATAGAAGAACACTTTCTAAAGAATAACCCCCTTTACCCTCTATTTCACTCCTTACTAAACTTAAATCCCCACCACTTCCCGCACAACTGGACTCACTCTCCTCCTAAATACTCTTTGAATGGTGAGGCTATAAATCTCTGCAGCTGGCCCTATCCTGCCCCATAGGAGGGAGTTTTGTATTCAGTGGAAGGGGTCTGTGCCCTTTGTTTAGCAGCAGGACTCATCTCCTGCTTTAACCATAAGTTTGGGTGGAGCGGTGTAATCCTGCTTACAGCCTAGGGATCTGCTGGGCTTTGATACCATTTTTCTCATGCATGTTGCTTGCACTGAAGTAGAGGTTTTACTCATAACTTCTTGAAGACCTGAATTTCACATCTGGACTTTAGCATGCGAGTACATTTTTCCACTTTTGTAGCTGAATTGGCTAACTTATGCTTATGTGGCTGCGTGCTTGTTGGGTTTGCATGTAGTATCTTTTCTGTCACTGAGCTCCCTCCACTATGCAGCAGATTTCATGCCCACAGCATAGGTGTAACAGCCCCTTTCAGCTATTTAAGATGTGTTAGAGGCTTAGCTAAGAAAGCCCACTGGTGGCCTTTCTTTCATAGAATCACAGAATGGTTTGGGTTGGAAAGGACCTTAAAGCTCATCCAGTTACAACCCCCTGCCACAGGGAGGGACACCTTCCACTAGAGCAGGTTGCCCCAGGCCCCATCCATCCTGGCCTTTTTTACACTAGAACAGTCTTCTGGCTATGCTATATTCATAATATTGCAGGAATTCAGGCAGGCACTACCTGCAGAAGTACAGACTAGCATTGCTGGAGGCCTCGGAGCTATTCAACATTCTCTCCCAGACTATCTGGCATGTTCTTTGCTGATTTGAACACAACAGTCAGCAATCAACACAACCTTCCCAAAGGAAGCGGTTTGCATTTCATTAGATTGATTTCACAGCCTTTGGGGTCCTATTACCTCATAGAAGATAAATGCTGGGGTGTGCAGTGGATCCTTCTCACTTTTGCGATAGATAAGGTTCAACACCAACTGTGGCAAGACTCCAACTCCTTCCACATTTTTTCCACTGCTTGCGATAGCTCTGGTGTCCCCCCAAAGGGTTGGGTTTTGGGAATTTATGTATGGTGGTTTTCATAGGTATGTACTTCTGCTCTGTGAGTATTGTGGGGCTGTTTGTACATCTCCATCAGCACTTTAAGCCTTACCGAGTGTGATGAGGGAAGCAGGGCAGGCAGAGAGGACTCTGGGCACAGGCTAAACGCACAGCAAATTTAACCTTGCCCCATTATCTCCTTTAGTCCTTGCTCATGAAATATTTTGGCCTCTCTCTAGATCTGGGTTTATTTTGTCCATGATTGTCCTGTATGCTCTTTCCTTGGAGAAGTTGTACATCCACTACCTTCAGCAAGTGACAGCTTCTCTGTCTACAGCGACACATTCAAAAGTGCTTGGAGATCCATGTATCAAAGTCACAAATAACAGCTAAAGGAAACATGAGTTATGACTGGGAAATTGTTAAGCATGTGCCTGAAAAACCAAGGGCTTCAAAGCTTCACAAACCTATCCCAGAAAACAAAAGCATTTGCAGTCGCTACTCTCTGTTGCCTGGATAGGACAGGGCAAAAAGAAAGCTTTTCCTTTGTGAACTGTTGCACAAAACACATGGTTATCTTTTTATTGCAGACCACTTTGCCACATGCAAAGAGATTGCCTTTCTTCAGGAGTTTGTGAGTTTGGATTTTACTGTAGTCTTTTTATTGCCTCCATCAAAACATGTCTGAGTTGGAAATGGCATGACTAGGAATGAAAATTAAATACATCAAACCTGATTCTGGTTGAAATGAGGGGGGGTTTTTGAGCAGCCAGGGAATGTTCAAGGCTTTCTCACTGCTTGTGTTCAGGGGGCTGTAGTCTGAGGAAATGGGTCACCTTTTTCCTAGAGAAAATCTCTTCCATTTTACTGTAATTCTGAAATGTCACAGGCTTTTTGGGACAGAGTTTTGTTTTTTTTTTCAGTCTTGAACAAAGCACAAATGTCTCTGATTATGGATGGCTTGAATTTTGCTGCTGTTATACTCTGCAGCTTAATTATTTCAGCACTTCACTTCTTACCTTCTGCCCTTTGCTAGTAATTTCAGGCCCAATTGCCATCTGAATCCTATCCCAAGAGAGGACAGTCTCTGCATATACCAGCTGTGTATATCACTGTTTGCTGGATGTTACTGTTAAAATAGCAGCCCTTGGTGGATGGCCTAACCTGAGCAGCACAGCTTGAAAACCAAAGGGCTATGGAGCCACAGCTCTTAGGATGAAGACGCAGAAATGGGTGAGGAAACATGAGGAGAAACCAGTTTTATCCTAATCCAACTTGGAGGAAGTGTCACAATTATAGGAATAAAGTAGAAATTATCAGCGTGAGAGGGGATTTTGGTTTTATGATGTCAAAACATTTCTTGTTCACTTGCACTCAGACCTCCACCGTGTACTTTCAAATGCACTGGTTTTTGCAGCATCATGGGTGATCAAAGTTACTAGTCCTCATCACATCTCCTGAGTTATTCTGAGGCTTTGACCATGTGTTGGATCTAAGTATGGCTTAAGGAGAAGGCAGTGATTGGTCTGTCCTGTTGCATCTCAACAGGCCATGATTTCCCTACACATTATCTACATGCAGCCTGCATCATGCCTTTCCAGCTGAAGGATATTCCCTAGCAGGAAACGGTATGGATGCCTTCACTTAACTTGGGTCAAAGTCCCTCATGTTGCCTGCAGCAGCAGATCCCTGGTATAAACAGGTGGCTTTGCCAACTGGTGAAGTCTTTAGACATCCAAGCCACCCACCAGCACCAGCCTTATGTGATCACTTTTATCTGAATCAGCTGAAAATGACTCAGGGGCAAGGGGATGAGTGAGATGGGACAGCTTTCTTATTTTCCCATCCCTGCCTGTCCTTGCTGAGCCCACAAGCATGGTAGCTGTGTCCAGGTGGGTCTCCAGGATGGGCCTTGAGGGCACAGTTGGGGATAGGAGGCAGGAGGGACTTTGAATTTAAACATCACTTTTCTCATTTCCTCCTGAAACCAGTGAATTTGAGCCTTTGCCAAGGGAATAGCACAACTGACCAGAGGGGGGATGATGTCTCCATTTCCTAACAACACTTCGAGTTTTGAAATATGGCTCCATGCTGTGTTGGAGGAACAAATTGTGCTTTAGGAGTTAAAAAAGGGTAATCAAGGCTAAATTCCTGATACTTGCTCTCCCAGCATTAATAAATGCTGTGCTTAATTTGTCAGTTGAGCGGTAGCCAGATACTCTTGCCTGTAATGTGAGAAATTAAGGTTCAAGTCTATATTTCTCACAGTTATTTCATCTGAGCTAGCTGTGAATCATGATAAGTCAAGAGCAAAGCTTAGGGTTATAATGTCATGGGCTGAGGTTATCAGCTTGCTACAGCTAAAAGGGAAAAAAGCCTGTAGTCCATACACCTATATCTTCAGGAAGTAAAGCAAGTGCAAATTAATGAAATTACTTGTTCACAACTATGCTCTTGTTAAAGCCTTTGATTTGTGTTGTGTTCATATGAACACCGTTAGACAGTGAGTATAATGATGAATTTTGGGGCAGGGGTCCATGGCGTAAAGAGTGCTCACCATGTCTTAGCATGGGACAGTCTTCCCATGGGTGTTGTTAGACACACTGTAAGTGAAAGTCTTTCTGCTGGTCCTACATTTCAAACTTGCTTTTAGAAGTAACAGGTTTAAATGCTTTCATGTACTACTTACCCATAGGACAAAGGAGTTTAAACTTCAGGAGTTTAATCCTCTAAACTATTAGAGTCCAAAACCACCAATGTGAAAAGAGCTCTCTTTAGTTGTCTCACCCTCTTGTGTCTTACCTTCCTTTCCAACCTGATGTTGGATAAAACCAATTGACTGATGTATGCCATGAGCTCTCTAGACAAGGACTGTGTGTTGAGCAAAGCAGTGCACAAGAAGGGAAATGGAAGAAGTGTGGAGAAGAGAACATGAAATCATACAGATTATCCCAAGTTTCCTCAAAACTCCTTCAGTGAATCAGATGCTTCCATCTGTTGCTTCAAGTGTTGTTCTTTGAAAGCAGCTTCTTGAGAGCTCCTTGACTTCTCAGGGTTTGTTGATCCTGAATTCTGAATCAAACTCATAGAAATATAAATCCAGGACATCATACTATGAAAATATCAGTGCTGTTGTAAACACAACTATAGAACTCAAAATGCCTGGTTCATAGATGTGTTTCTCTAGGCTAGCTCAGGTATTTTAATGGGGAATTGGTCTGGCTGTATCTCTCGTGATTTTTATCCTGATTCATAGTGAAGGAATGAGTGTCTCTGTTGTCCATTGCAGCGCTTGGAGCACAGGACCCTGCAGCCTATTAGAATAGCTTCTTCAGTAGCTTAATAAACCATGTCTGGTTTAGGTAAGCTTTGAGAATGAAAACAGCAACAGAACAGAACATTTCCTCTTGCTGATAATGTTTGTTAAGCTGCAGCAGTGCTAACAATGCTGGGAGCTCTTGTAGACATGTCACTCCAGCTTCCAGCAGCCGGTATCAACCACTATGTAAATTGTAGTGGATTAGAAGTGCCGTCAGCCCCATGCTCAAACCAGCTGAAATGGTGTTAATGGTAATGGGGACCACTTAAAGCAAGTCTCCAAGGATGGACAAGGCTTATGTAGACTGGTGTTGCAAAGGGTGTCTCTGGAGCCTGAGGTGCGTGCTGTTTGCAATGAAATCTGCCCAAAGAACACTATGGGGAAAGGTGAATGGAATGAATGTCCCACAAGTAGTTTGCATTGTAACTGAAGGGTTGGAAGAAAGGGAATTTAGCAGCTGGCTTGGGTGAAATATGATAACAGATCAATAGATGAGAGATGAAGGTAGTTGGTGAGTTAACACAGTAAATTCTAAACTTCAGAGTAATCTGAGGATGCATAAACATGTAACTTGAACATGACTATTTGGTTCAAAGAGTAGTAACCTACTCTACCAAGTTTACTTGTGATTGATCACAATGTTGCTATGTTTAGATTTGAAGTCAGAGCTAGGAATCACAGCCATGACCTGGCCATGACCAAATTTAATAATAAGCAACCTTTGTAATGATCAGACTTAATGGCCTGTCTCTTAACTTGTACTTATGTGTGCTGAATCACTTTGCTTTGACTCTCTCATAATACATTTATTCCAGCTTCATCTTTTTTTTTAAACAAATCAATGTTCTCAGCACCCAACCATTACATGTTGCCTCCCAAGAGAGCCAAGTGTAGTCCTATCCTAAGCGAGAACACAAGGCTCAGAGTCACGTCTCCCTGATTGTTTTTTAATTCAGTGCTGGAACAATCTGTTTACCTGGGTACTTTCAAGGGCATAGGAAATCCTCCTAACTTTGAAGTAATTTCTTATTGCTTCTTGCAAACTTCAAGTCATTCTGAATCTATTACTTGTCCCCCCTCACCTTCTATAGAAATAAACCCCAAAATCCTCTAAGTATTTTAACCATGGTTCATGTTTTTAAGGAAAATATTGGAGATGAAAACTCGGTTTGTAGCAGGAAAATCCAATGGGATTAAGCTATTGCCTGGAAAAGGGAAGTAGTGAGGTGTCAGACACCTCAGCCAACACCTAACACATGGCCAAAGCGTGTACACCAAGGAAAACAAAAACGCAACAAAAGATTCGTCCATTGTCCTTTGCAAGCAATAAGGTGAAGGGTAAAGTAGTTCAGAAGCAGTGTTTTATCAGCTGTATGATTGTTTCAAACACTGATAATCTTCTCCTTGGGTTCAGTCTTATCACAGCAAATGTCCTTATAGAAGTAAAACTGCTGCAGCCAGCACAGCATTTATCAATAGATCAATAGTCAATTTATTTATCTTATTCACCTGCCAGCTGTCATCTGCTTGCCTGTCTGCTTGCCTGCTTGTTAAGCTGAAAGCCTGACAGCATTTTGCATAAGTGATTTCTTTTTCATACTTCTCTCAAATTAGATTTTGGTGAGGGATTTTTTTCCTCTCTCTTTTATGGCAGAGCTTCAGCCTCTAATTTGGAACTAGTTTAAATCTACAGACTGGAGTTTTCTTAAATAGATTAGGGGGGATGAGTGCCAAACCCTCACAGGAAACTAATTCTTGTAGGTCCTTTGAAAAGCTCAGCTTTGAAGACTGGCTTCTTCATGCTGGCCTAGTTAAGAGAGGAGGCCAAACTGCAGAGGAAACTGCTAAAGGAATATCACACTGCTCAGCCTGGGGCTGTCTGGCATTTTGAGGGCACAGACTGGAAATAAACCATCACTGACCCCATCATCCTCACAGATGCCCCCCTACCCCCCTTACAGACACATTAAGGCAGCTCTGGCAGTAAAAGATAAGCATTATGGTGCTGTTGTCATGCCCATGGTGTTGTTTGCAGAGTCTAGGGCTCACAGTAACCTGCAAGAGCTATCACCCTGAGGACTGGAGATAACTATTCCTTTGTGCAGCCTATGATCCAGAAAATTGGGCTAAGAATAGGAAAGACAAAGGCTCCCAAACCAACAGCTTCCTTATAGGAACATGTGGGATGATTCTAGGAGGATTTGGGCCAAGTTATTGGTGCGAATACAAAACTTGTTTTTTACCTGGGCAAGGCTTAAAATCTGTTTTGGTTCACTTTCATTCTAACAGCTAATAACACTTGTTTGCAATATACATAGGGGTGTCTGAAAATGTCTGTCTTGATGATTGTGAGGTGCTGGGATGGAAAGAAGGTGCAGACATGTCTAGGCAGATTCTATCGTATATGCATCAAAAGCCAAGACAGTAAGAAGGCTCTTGGAGCTCTCGGTCTCTGGCTGGGAATCCTAGTGACATCAGAGTCGATATTGTGTGCAATATGCCAGGTAGAGGACATTGTGGTGTTTGTTATCTTGTCACTGAAGAGGGTGTTTGTCTTTGGAGGGGCTCTGTCTGCACATCACCTACGAGAGCCGTTGATGGCTTTTCAGCTGTGATCTATATGAAAGATAACTGCTGAACAGAAAGGAGCTGCTGCCTTTTCTTTGCTCAGTTCCCAGGGAGTACTAGGGCTGTTCCTGTTTGCTGAGTGTGCACTGTGAGTGAGATGCACTAACTGCCCTGCAGGCAATCCATCCAGCAGCAGGAGGTGCTGGGGTGTTCTAGTCAGCATGACAGCTACAGCCTTTGTTCAGTGCCATCCTGCTCTGCTTTTTCCATTTTCAAACAGACTCTGTCTCGAGCATTGTTTAATGCATTTAATTTCTTTCTGGTTTCGAGTGCCAGCCCCTGAGGTCTGTACTGAACTTGTTTCTTCACTCACATCCTTTAGTTGTCTTGGCCATTTGAAGATGGGGAATTTAATTTGCTCTGATGGTCTCTCTCTTTCAGACTTCCCTCCCTGGGTAGAGATGCTCATGCCCTTGGACTCTCCTCATCTGTCTGCTGGTGCAGCAGTGGGTCTGGGTGATGCACCCATTCCAGGCTTTTGGCTTTTCCTCCCTTTTCAGTATTTTGTCCTGTTTTTTCCTGTTTCCCTGGAGGGGTCATAGTGCCAATGAGACAACCCTTGTGGCCCCCTCTCTCTGACATGTATGGCCTTGATGCAAACTATGAAGGGGGAAGCATTTTCTCAGCTATAGCCATATACAAATAAAACATTCTCTTACTGTTACAGGGAGGAAGGGCTGAAATATACATTTCCTGAGGAAGTACTTCATCCCTCCATTTCCTCTCCTTTCTCTCTTTTGGCATTGGCACCTCCTACCCCTTCCAGCCATTAGAAGAGTCGACTCTTCAGTGCTTTCATCAGACATTAGAGAGCAGACTCTCCTCTGCTGACCTGGCATACATTTGCCTGGGTGCATTCCACATTAGCATGGGCTGTCTACACTGTCGAGACATTAGAGCATAAACAAGTGCCTCTCCCCCCACTACTCAGACGTTAGGTCATAGTTTCTCCTTATCCCCTCTCTGCATCAGTGATACAGACTCTTCCTCCTTTTTAAGAGGTTTATCATCTCTTCAAAGCCCTTAAAAGCTTCCCCACTGGCAGACAGTCAGGTCCTTGCTAGGGGCTTCCCCTGAGGGTCAGGAGGCTGTACTAATCTTAACTGTATCATGGAGTGCCATCATAATCCTGGTTAAGTTTGGCAACATCTTCACCTGGAAAATGAGCAAACAACAGTGCACTATTTCTCTTTATAAGTGCCTTGAGACTGCAAAGGCTTCACCTGTGCTTTGCAGGCAGTGGCATTGAGACTGTGGTGTCCCTGATGGCACTGAGTAACAATGATAGTGAAATGGGGTCTGAGAGTGATTTCTAGGATGAAAGATTTCAATGCCCTTTGCACAGAGCATCCTTGAATCCAAGGCCTTAGTAAATCATCCAAAGATTCACAGATTGAAAGAATCAGTGGAGACAGGTAAGAGTACACTTACCAGTGCCATGAGCTCAGTTTGGGCCAACAGAAGCTGCTTCTGCAGGAAATGCAGTCCCGCACTGCAAGCTAATAGAAAACCTGTTCTTGGAGGTGTTTGATCACAAACTTCAGGAGTTCCAGGTTGGATTATTCCAAAAGTCAGAGCTATGCACTTCACTGCAAATATGTTCCACTTTTTTTACCACTTCAGTAATGTGAAGTAATTTCACTTGACATACCCATTAATGTGAAGTCTGTTCTTTAAATCTGTACCATCATCTTGACCTCAGGCGCATCCTCCAGCACAGAGTTCTATAGGTTGTGTGGAAGATTGCTAATGTTAAGGGCTTGCTTTCAATATATAATCTTCTGGAACTGGGGAAGTCAAGCTTAAGGTATATTTTTGGTCATTGATCAGGAAGCTTCACAATAGCAGATCATTTACCTGAGCAATCCCAACCAAAGAAAGGATACAGTCAAATGGTATGCAAAACCTTGGAAAAAAGCTTGGAAAATATCACTAAATAAATTCAAATAATGCATAAATTATAGGTAATAGCAACTGGCTCATGGATATTCTATGAGCAGAAGATAAACATCTAAGTTAGTTGCATAAATTATTCATCATAACGTATTTGCTCAGCTTTTCTCATCAGCTATGAATGCCACACATCCAAATGCTAGGAAAGTATAACAGAACTGGGCTTTCACCCCAATGATATGTCCTAGGAGTAGGAAGCCCCAGGGAGGGGTGACATATATAGGAAATAAGGGGGGGGGGGGAAGGTGTTTTAGATGTGGATTCTGCTAAACGCTTCTCTATTGCGTGAACAGGGACTGGAATTGTCTCCTGGCACCAGGCAAGGCTGAAAATATGGCAACAATTTCTTTTGAACTCTTCCTTTTGCCTCCTGCCAGCGATATAATCAGTTGCACTTGGACCTCATGTAAAAAATGAACCCACTTTCCCTTCGAATACACCAATTACCACATTTTCAGTCTCTGTTCTTACCTTCTCTCATCTTCATTGTTCACTGCTTTCCTGTTTTACAGGAAGTAATAATTGTCTTTTGGCAGAGAAGTGCAGATGGCATTTTTCCTATGCTTGCTAGTGATAATCTTCATGATAGCAACATGGGAATCTCTCTTTATTATAAACCATGCCTGCCTTCCAGCATTCAGATATACCTCTTCCCGTGCAGTGGGACCATTCCTTCCTCATGCGAAGGAGATTTCCTTGTATAGTTAGATCTAGGATTGCAACACAAATTGGGAATAAGAGCAAACTCTTCCTGTAGTGTCAAACAGAAGCTATCTTTACTTTTAAGGTTTTATCTATCCCAAAAATCAAGTGTGGGACCCTCAAACCTTTCCCTTCCACACGTTCTAAGTACTGGGATTGGACACTATTCTGGGTCAACAGATGAAACCTCCTATGCTCTACTCCATACACTGAATACATTGGTAACTTACTGATTATATGAAGACAACTTTGGAGTCAATGGTCTGTTTTTTCCACTCATTGTAGTAAGATCCTGGTGTAAAGGTTATTTTCGGGTGAGTTTTTTTGCCCTTTTGGTGGGTTTTTCTGCTAAGACCAATGTTCCTGTGGATTTCAAGGTTGGACACTAATGGCTCTTTGGATGAAGTAAGAGGGGTGCTTTGTTTTGGCATTTTTACTTGGCTTATGAAAGCCTGGGAGTTACAGAGGGGGATTTAGCTCAGGTTTAAAGAGATATTTAAGTAACAAGCTGGCACTTTCCTATATTAACGAATGCAGCTACTGCTAGGTGGCCTGGGGTGTTGTGATGGGGTCCAATCTAAATACATGCATAGTTGCATTAAGTGAAATAACCTGATGCACACAAGGTAGGATCAACCTGGGGAGGAAAAAATCTGTTTTGAGATCCTGGCTTTGTAACTTAGAGCATCTTCTAAATCTGTCTGCTTGTCAGGTTCTCTACCTGCAAACTGGGATTGTTGGTGCTGGATGATTATTTGGGAGAGAGCTTAAGACAGTGCAGGTGCATTGCAGGAGAGGAGTTATAAATAATACCCTTGCCTTTTACGAAGGCCTTGCTCAATAGTTTTCAAAAGACATTAATGAGCTTCTCACCTTTTAGGTGCTCAGCTGGTGATATTTGAGGCCTGTCTTTTAGATCACACATGTGCAAGGTTTTCTCTAGGCATTTCCCTCTGTGTTGTTTCAAAATGGATACCTACAATAAAGAGCTGCTTTTTCAATCATTACCCTCCCTCCCCCAGTAACTCTCAGTTTAAAATGAGGGATTTGAAAAATCACTTTATTTGCTTTACAAAAGGAAAGGAAGAAACCCAAAATCTCAATTTTTTTTTTTTTTATCCTGGCCTCTGCTTATATCAGAATTGATTCTTTTTAGGTTGTATTTCCAAATGATCTTTTGCTGTACTCCTGGTGCTGAAAGATTAAGATGTTTAGAGAAAGTGTTTCCTTCAGGCTTGTTTTGCAAAAGCATGCCACGAGGGCTTGTGGATACAGGGATATAACAATGATCAGATTGGGCTAGATCTGCAGTCTAACTGATAAGCTTTTCTGACCAAAACTAGGATTTTCTGCTTTTTGGAGAGGCTTAAGACCTCAAAGTGTGTGTGAATGATAGGGCCAGCCTACTTCCTTTGCTAGAAGGGAAATGCAGCCCTTTTCCATGTATCTCTGCAAATTCTGAGGCTACCTCCTCATCAGCCCAGACCCTGATCCTTAAAGTGTATTGTCATTGTGTAGTAATGTCTCTCCTTTCCCCTTCTCCTCCCCCTTTCTGTCTAGCCACGTGTGTATCCATGTTGGGGATGTTCGACAGGTTTGTCCCTTTCTCCATCCTCCTTTCCTGCTCTCGGTGGCTATCCCTGCCCCTCCATATTCAGAGCCTCACCCCTGTTGTATTCCTATCTTGTCGCATAGGGAGTTTGCCCGTTGGAAGGTGAGGAACACAGCCATCGAGAGGAGGGACCTGCTCCATAATCCACTGCCCCTGATGCCTGAGTTTCAGAGGAGCATCCGCCTCCTGGGCCGGAGACCCACCACGCAACAGTTCATCGATACCATCATCAAAAAGTACGGCACTCACATCCTCATCTCTGCCACCCTGGGAGGTAGGTGGCAACCTGGGCAGCTTCCTCACATGGGTGGTGGGATGGTGAAGACACTGGGCAGTGCCTACAAAGCACCTTGGAGGACGGCTGGTAGCACAGAGCCAGGATGCAGCTCCACCAACTGAAGCCTGTCCCATTGTCAAATGATGAGAATATCCCTGGAGTAGAAATGGCCTTTGCAAATGAATTCACAATGTGATGTGTGTGCATTCAGCATCTGTGCTACGTGTGCACTGGTGCTCCTCTGACAACAGCGCGTGTGTACTGGTGTGTGTCAAGATAAACATGCTTCATTTAGCTGCAAAGCCTGTCTGTCATTCCTGCTCCTCTGTCCTTCATTTGACAATAGAATGTGTGAACTCCTTCCTTTTTCTTTCCAGAATGAACCCAAATTCAGGGGGAAAAGCATCTTTTCTTGCTGGAACTGGAGGAATTTTAAACAGCTCCAGGAAGAGGGAGTTCAAGGAGTTGGGCAGGGAATATGTGCAGCCAGAAAGGCCTGTGCTGAATGCATAAGTGAGCACAGTGATGTGGGATAGGCTCTTGAAAAAACAATAGTTGAGTAAAACTCAGCGTATGTGCAAGGGCTGCAGAGGCTTGTGTGTGCAAGTGGAATATGTCAGTGATGACATAAGATATAGCGCTGTATTGCCATTAACCCATGAGTGTGCACTGCTATTGGTGCTGCATGAACATTTCAAGTCCTGAGTACTGAAAACAGGGTGAAAAACAGCAGCTCCTTGATATTTGCTGCTGATTTTTCTATATCTCTTGTATTATTTTTGCCATTCTTTACCCCTTTGGGGTGTACATTTAAATGCTTTTCTTTTGAGAACTTCTGTCTTATATGAGGGATTCTGCAGTGCAAAAGGGTCTTAATTTCAGTACACATTGTTACTGTGGCTTCTTCTAATGCACCTGACCTCCAACCTTGCCATTTTGCAAAGTTTGCAGTGAACTATGAGAGATTTCTGGCCATCTGTCTGTTCCCAAAGCATTCTCCAGACACTGGGGTGAGACGGAGATGAGATTAGATGTGTGCATATGATTCATGCACAAATTAGGTGGTAGGTAAATTGGCACAATTCCGTTGAAGTCAAATGGCCTCTCATGTGGCAAATGTCCTTCAAAGATCCTTGGGCAGTCAAAACATCCCTCCATCTGCAAGAAATGTGAGAGAAAGCAGGTTTCCATGTACTGAAGAGTACAAGCGACTGTCTGCATCAGGCCTTAATGAAGTCTGCATAAGGATAAACTGCTTTTTATTGAGGAAATCACTTCTCAGGACCATGTTTTACAACAGCCAGCCAAGTAAAGACTCCAGTAAAGCTCTGAGAGTGGTTTTGTGGGTTTGCTATTCTTTCCGTTGACATTCTTTTTCTTGCCACTTGCATCCATGGAAATCTGAAAGAAGACCTTTGATGGTGAAATATATTTTTAATTTTGCCTGGCTGAGGTCATGAATTATTCACAGGGGTTTGTTTCTTCTCCTGTGTTTTACAACATAACACTTTTAAATATGCAGAGGCTTGTAACGAGAACTGGTGGTGGAGAGCAGTGCTAAACACTCCATCAGCCCAGTGCATGGTGAGCAATGGGAGGGGAGCAAAGAAAGATTTATCTTGGCAGTGGTAGTCCCAGAGAAAATGTAGATGAATCTGGGCGTGCATTATGCAAGGAGGACACATTCTAATCACAGGCTGTGGGCTAAACACCACCACCGGGATATAAAACCAAGCATGTCCTGGCACCCTTGTTCTCCCAAGACTTTATGGCTCCTCAGAAGAGTAACAGTGATTTTACTCTGGATTATGTTGGTTCCTAATTTACCTGATGTCTTATTAGGTTGCAAAGGAGTGACAAGCACACAGGAAATTGTTCTGCTTTTAAATGCCAGCTGTTGCTGTGGTCCCCAGGAGGCTGGGTGGTGGATCAGGCCAGCCCACCTCAATCCAGCAGCTATTTTCACACCTGGCCACATGAGGAACAGCTCTGATGCCTTTCAGCCTACAAAGCAATTGCATCCCCCTTGGGTCCAATAAAACCCAGCTCTGCTCCAGTTTAGTTCTGACAAAGGAATTGGTGGAGGGTCATTTTGAGGGCACCCATGTTCTGGGAGGAAGCGCACAGAGCTGAGAGGCAATTTGCAGGGAAAGCCCTAAAGGAAAGGCAACTCTGAACATAGCATCTGCTTAATAAATGAGAAATTAAGATTTAATAATGCAGCAAAAGTCTGTTAACCTCTCTTGATCTAAGTGTTGCTTTCTCATGCACATGCTCCATGGGGATGCTGTGCTTTTCCACATCTGAACAAATGCATGTGAAATAGGTTTCCAGCAGTGGTATTTCTGGTCAGCACCTTTCACTTCTAAGCATAGTATTTGTCCCTCAGGAAAAAACATCAAATCTCATAGTCTTTGCTTTCCTGCTTTCTTCCTCTTACTCCCAGTGGAAAGGTACAAACACCTCGGAGAGGGGATAAAATGACAGCTTTTTATGGGGAAATCACTGATCTGCACTGTCCTAGAGCACAGGTTTGTCCTCTGTCATGTCTAGGAGCTGTTTCAGTTGCTCATTGCCTGCTTTGTGTTTGAGGGCAGAAAGCAGGTGGATTTCCTGATGATCTGAAACCAGTGGTGTTGCCCAATGCAATTCAATGGTGGCTTCCTGGTTGGTCTGTCAAAGGCATCTCCAGTCCCAGCATTCCTCTAGCTAAAGTGAACTAGTCTGGAGTGAAAAGGTTCTGATTTTTGTACCTTGACTATTAACAGAGGTATGGTGACTTTCCAGAAAAAGATGGTTGTTTTCCAGTTACTGGTGGGATTAAAGAGTTTTTGCCTGGATCCAATAGGTTCCTCTGAAAATTACACCTAAAGGGGGAATTATCCCGGTCTTCTCTCTCCTGTCACAGCCTTTCAAAGAGGTGACAAAGCATCATTTATGTCTGCTGCATCTCCATGCTGTTAAATGCTTCTGTTAAATGCAAGATACAAAATTTGGGCTTTTTCACACAAAATCAGCCTCTCTTTCCTCAAGCCTTTTGGCTAACTCCTATTCAGGCTTCCTTTTAGTGGCAAACAAGTTTTCTCATGCAAATTCACAAAGTCTGATCTTCCTTCTAATCCTCCTGTAAAAGTCACCTCAAAGATGAAACCTGACAACACATCGACAGCAGATGGGCATCTGGTGTGAGGTGACCGCTATTTCTTGTGCTAATCACAGTCATCTTATTGCCTTGTGCTTTGCTGCCTCTGTTGTATACAGCTGTTGTCTCCTCAGATATGTAGAGTTTAAATGCTCTGGGACAGTATCTATCTTTCTGCTGTGTGTGGCTAGAACCTGATGTGGCAGAGCCTTGATCCCTGTGAAGGCCTCCTCATGCTGCTCAATGTACAATGACGATAACGGTGATAAAGGAATCAAAGCGGCTCATTTTCCAGGGAAAGCGTATTTGTGAGAGGTAACAATGAGGACGCTGTTACTACAACAGCTTTGATCATGGGCAAAGGATATGATGTTATTCTAAAGAAAATATTAAAGAGAGAAAAGTTTTCCATGCCAAACTTCGCCACTTTAGCTCCTGTGAAGCCAATTAAAAGATTTCAATTGATCGATGCTTTTGATGAAAACTATCTTCTTTTCACCATAAAAAAAGTTCATTTTTCCTCTCAAAGCCAGAGGCTCAATCTTCAACATATCAATAGCCTGAAAGAGAAAAAAAAAAACAAACCTGAAATCCAGTAAGAAGTATTTTGATTTTCAGCCAGAATATTTTAGGTTTGTTTTCAGACATTTTGCTTCCAGGTGAAAGCTGGAAAGTATCCAGGGAAAGAAAAAGGGGGATGGGGGGACAGGGGACACACACACAGACTTGTTTGCATTTGTGTAATAAAAGGAATTATTTGGACAAATCAAACTCCTTCAGCTAATAAGGATTTTGAAGAAAAGTGCTTGCTCTCGAAAAAAGCACAGTATGTGAAAATGCTGAAGAGCAAAACATTTCTTGGCTGAGAAAGTGGTAGAACATTATTTTTCTCTTTGACCATGCTGTCATTGCCAGGGGCCATGTATTCATCAGTGGTTCATCTATCAAATCAGAACAAGTGTCATTCCTCTCATTACGAGGGCTATGTAGAAATGGCATATTTCTACCATGGGTGTCTATTGTCTTTTTTAAACTCAGAGATTCACATGTTAAAGGTGCAGGATAATTTTCGACCCTTTTATGCCTCCTGTAGTGGCAGCCTTATATTAGGGATGAGCCAGATTTTAATCTGCCTCATCCAGCACAGATTGAACTTTTAGGTAAATACTACTTCTCAGCTTTATGTCCTTTCCATTTTGTTATGTTCAGGTTTCTGCTGATGTTTAGGATGTTTGGGGCTTTTTGGTATCAGCTGCTTCACTCCCACAATAGCTCTAAGATTACTGGTTCAAAATCACTTCTTGTCTCTTACCTCATAGAATACTCTTCACTCTCTATGGAAATTTCCTGAACGAGAGTGTAGGAGAAGAAGAAAAGCAGAAAGGGTGGTTGTTTAAAATTAGTTTTCTTATTTATTCTTTCCTCTGATTGCTCTCCTTCACTCATTTCCCTTTCCTTATCCCTTTGCATGTTCACTGAAAGCTGAAGAGGTGGATCTAGCATTTGTCCTCCATACACATCTACTTAACTATGTCCTACTGGCAACTTGAATCATTAGTAATTCATTGTACATATCAGGTCAGAGAGACCTGCATAAAATTGGCATCTCACTTTAGGTGTGCATCGTTCTAGGGGTGCTACCCACAGAGAAAAGCATTTCTAAAGTGGGATGAGTGCTCTTAATCTTTTCCAGCAGTTGTGGTAAAGCTATGCTGGCTAATAAACATCCAGAATGCTATCTACTCAATTCAATGGAGCTGATCTACAAGTGTGGTGGTCTTGGCCTTTCTGGCTGAATAGAGAAGGAGGCTCTTGTATACTAACTGCAGTGAAGTTCTGGTAAAGGTGAGGAAAGGTGGATGCCTTTAAAAGTGCTTTAGGTGTTGGACATTTCTTTCTTCAGGTGCCACATGTGACATTGTATGTTCCTGTTCAGATGAACCTCCATGGCAGCCTGAAATCTCCTCCTTTTCTTTCTACTGCAGGAGAGGAGGCCTTGACCATGTACATGGACAAAAGCCGCCTCGACAGAAAGTCAGGGAATGCTACCCAGAGTGTTGAAGCGTTGCATCAGCTTGCTTCCTCCTACTTTGTAGACCGTGATGGCACCATGAGGAGACTCCATGAGATCCAGATCTCTACCGGAGCAATCAAGGTATTGTCTCTTGCCTTGGGAAAAGAAAGAAGATTTTGTGTCCATACTAATACTGTAGGGATTTGGGCAGGACTTTGCTAGTCCAGTGTGATGTCTTTTTTGATCACAAGATGATTTGTTCTGCACTGAGTTCCTGGGTAAATTGTTCTCTTATTGACCTTACTAAAGAATTGATTTCCCTAGGGTGAGTAATAACTGGAAAGAGGGGGTGGAGGGGTATTCTGTGTGATAGTTGTGTAGGATAGGAGACTTTCACTGTGTGTGGCAGTGATCTCTAGAAGGGAGAGAGGGAACAGCTTATCCAGACTGGAGATGGAGGTTGAAAGGGAAAGGCAGGTCTGTGAAATGGACAACTGCGTCCAACCCAGGAGTATTCTCATCCTGTGGGTATAAGACTGGTCAACATGTCTCAGGTGAAATTACCACAAGAAAAGATGAAAAACTCAGTGTGGCATTACTGAATGAAATGGACAGAGACACAGCTTGAGGGTTGCAGCAGGACCGAAGGGAAGCTGCTCAGAGCATACAAAATAGGGGAAAATGGCTCTGCAGACAAAGGCTGCCTTCTCTGAAAGCAATCATCCTATGCTGGGGAGGGATTTTATTGTTGCAGAGTTCACTCCAGGGAAGGAGATGTGGATGGAGTCATCATTGTTAGCCATTTCTGAAAGGTTTCAGCTCTGTGGTGTCTCATGGCTGAGACTCTTCTCTTTTGGGTGGGAGATCATATTGAGATATTGAAACAGTGACAGCAGATAACCATTATTTGTGAATTTAGGAAAGGCAGCTCTCCTCCATGTCTGGAAACCAACATCAACCACCGCAGCAGCAGCACTGTGGGTCATCTGTGCCTCCATCAGTCCTCAGCACAAGGATGGTGTGCAAATATGTTGTTGGAGCACTAGGCACCATAGTGGGCTGGAAATCCATCTCTGTATCTTGCTTTCCAATAAGAGAAGCCAGGGAGTAATTCCCCTACTGGCTTCTGATGTTCTCCAATGGAGATCCTCTATGAGAAACATCAATCTGCAGGCCTTCATTGCCAAGCCCAGAATAACATGCAGTACCATAAAGAAAGCAGACATAATTCACTCTGTTTTCACTTTTGAGTGAGCCAAACATGAGCTGTGTCTGTCCAATGTGGGGTGGGTTTTTTTTTCCCTGTTAGAGGAGGTGCATTTTGGATTGCATCAGTTGCTGACATGCCACTATATTGCAAGGCCTGAAACTGCCTGGGGAAGATGTGGCACTGCAATCAAAGGGAACACTCTCTGTTTTCTACATCCTCCATAGGTAACAGAAACTCGGACTGGCCCCCTGGGCTGTAACAGCTACGACAATCTGGACTCTGTGAGTTCTGTCCTTCTGCAAAGCACTGAGAGCAAACTCCACCTGCAAGGTAGGGAACAAGAATGAGGGAGGTGGCAATACAGAACATGGAGTGGGGGATGAAATTAGAGGTGGGGGGGAGGAATCTTTTTTAATAGTGTTTTCAACTCCTCTGTTTGCTGTGATTGCTGCCTTCTCTATAACTTCCCTGAAGCAAGACTAGTGTCTTCATATGATGTTCAGCACAGCAGAGCCGGGGCTTGTCAGGGTCTGAGCTACAGGCACAAGAAACTGAAGGCTGGACCTGCTGAAGTGCTTTTTGTCATTCAATTTTGATGGACTTATGCATATAATACATACACTAATATAAATAAATGTGACCTTTTCCTTTAATACTGAAGGGGCATTCTGTCCACGTCTCTCTCTGTCCCTCCCAAATTGCTGATTCGCATTAGAGGTTTGCAGATCAGCTTTTGGGACTCTCTAATGACCATAATCTTTGGGAAAAGTCACAGAGGTTTTATTTGGATGCTAGAAGCCATGGCTTCAGTCCCAGTTGGGGAGCTGGTCCAGAAGTCAACAGATAGAGGTCATGACTGAATTAATACATACGTACACGCTGGTTAGCAAGAAGTCAACTTCAGTAGAAGGAGGAAATTCACTGGGTGTGTAATTTACTAAGGCTATTCCTAAGTTTTTCGACAAAATAAGGAAATGTGCGGTTTAATTGCTCATTTGCCCATCTGGTTTTATTTCTGGAATCCTTGTACTTGCACCAATTTTAATTTTTCAGATGAATGGGCTACATTACATCTTCCGCTCAGAGTATAATTTGGCAAGTGTTGTTTTAATCTTGGTTGCACAGAAAGTGGGTTTCATTTACTGAGTCATGTCATGGATATATTGCTGTTGTTGTTATTATTTGCCTTTAAAAATAATAGGCAGGTTGTTTTCACTATTCCTGTGATTATCTAAATCACTGAGTACTGGTTCTTACCTAATTAACAATAAATGATTTTAGGCTTTTTATACACTGCAATGATGGCTGCTGGTAATGAAAACTTAAGGATGGCGCATCTGATAACGAGGTAAACAGTTAAATCAGCAGACAGCTGGGCTTATAGGCAGACAAAGTGATAAGTAGGTGAATCAATACATCGCTATTGGCTATTTGACTTTACAAGAGAAGAAAAAAACCAAGATGCCTGAGAGGGGAAAAGGAGGTGGAGGAAGAGGGAAAATTTAGGTGATGGGGGCTATAAGGTGGATGAGGCTGTGATTTCTGATAGGAATGGACAGGGACCTCAGGGATCAACCATGCATTGCATAATCCAGTGAAGAGAGACCAGACCCAGCCGTAGTATACAGGGAGGAAGGTAAGAACTCCTAATAGAACAAAGTGACCTTTAAAGCTACACCTGAGTTTTCCGCCTAATCTGAAGAGTGTTTCTTGGGATAATTACCCAGGATCCTTCCTTTGCTCTGAGGGGCCTCATTAAGAATTAGTCACAAGGCTGCAGGTAATAGATCGTGACCGAGTCTCCTCTGATCTGATTAGCAGCTGAGCATAAGGTGCTAACAGAAATCCATGTTTCTACCTTTGTGTCACTCCAGCTCTGAGGCTGGATCAATAAAAGAGCAGCTTCTTTGTGATGGGGAGAACTTCTGTTTCTGCACTTACTGCTACCCAGCCTTGAGAGTTGTGGCTTCAAAGACATGCTGTTTAGGAGATGCAATGGCCAGACCCAGAGCTAAGCTACCTCCATGCTGCTCAGAAAGGTCAGCCTGCCTGGAGATTTTGAGGGGCAACCTGGATGTTTGCACAGTGCAGGGTGTCTGGTTCTGCACCTACAGTTACACAGGCTGAAAAGCATCACTTATTTATAAACCAGTATTCACACGGACCAAGCACGTACCTGCATCTGTGTTTGGAGTATGTATACGGGTACATATATTACCACATAGTACATATGTTATCACAGTAGCTTAGGTTTACCTTTTTCTTATCTGGAGGCAGGTTCCCTATCCCATACATAAGGAGGGCTGTGTTGGTGGTGCAGCTTCCCTGAAAGGGAAGGGGGTGGATCCTGTGGTAGGCCAGGATCTTCCAGGTGATTTTACTTCCTTGCATTTTGTATCCTTCTGTCCCTGCCTCCAGTGTGGCTGAATGCACAAGTTGCTTGGGAAAGGAGTAAATTGGAGCGTAGGAGGGGAAGATGCTAACAGCTCTGCAGTAGTCTAGTGGGAAACAGGGGTTTGTTCCCTGGAAATGTGTCCTAGGCTGAAATTTGAACATCTGAGTGGGGGGGGGGGGAAAGGCATCACTCTGAAAAGTTTGGGAAAATTAAAATTCCAGAGGCGTATCCTCTTGGACACTGTGACAGTATATGTCAATATTGCAACATGGCACTATTTCAACAAGGTAAAATCCTTCTGTGCTATTCTAAAGATTCTGACATTAAACAGGAAATAGTGCATATTAGGTAGTTACGTCAAATGCGGTAATAGAATATTAAGATTTGCATTACAATTAATACTAAAGCCTTTGCCAAGATGAGCAGAGCAGTAATGCCAACACAAAACAGTCCAGCTTTTCAGTGAAACAAAATGAGGAAGTAGAAAAGAAATACATTTAGACCTTTCCCTGTCAAAAGTGCTTTTGGAGTCAACATGCTCTCACCAAATGCTTCAATGAAACTGCATTTTCAACAGAGAACTCTTCTGTGGAAAATGTTTCAAATAGCTCCAATTTAGAGCTGGGGAAATTTACCTCTTTTAATGCAGGAAGCCTTTTATATGCAGTCCAAAGGCAAACATCTCTCTCTAATAGTTTTTCTAGGTGAATTAAGGACACATCCCCTTGTGAGACACTTCATATTCTGCCTGTAGTTATCTAAGGCAAACTTATATCAAATCTGTGCTGCTCTTAATTTTTAAAGGGGAACTTCATGCTATACACAGTGGCAGAATTACTCTTTCTGATCAGTGTTACCTTTACCCTTGTCACCAGCACACCTATCTTCTGCATCTCTTATCAGCTACTGAGGCTGCTGTGGGGGATGAGTCCATTCATTATGCACCCTGGCTTGGGCTGAGGTGTTCCTCCCATGGAAATGGTCCCAATATCTCAGCCTGTAAGGTTGCTCCCCTGCTTGGCTGCTGACATGAGGATCCTTTATCAGTAACCTTAGCAAAGGTTTCTCCCACAAAGAAATTCCTGGCTGGAACATCTCTGAGTCATATGTGCAGTATAAAAGTTAGGGCTTTTGCTTTGGAATATGCACACTTGTGTTTGAATGAGCAGCTGAATTTGTGTGTCACTAGTTCCTGGTCTAAGCACATATTTGAATATATGTTGCTTGTTAAATGCTACAATTAGCTGCCTGGATTCCAGCAGAGCTGCTTACCTGATTAAAGTTCAGTATTTATATATAAGTGTTCTTTTGAATTGGTGCTAAGTGTATGCAGGGATGATTGCCTTTTAAATCTGAGATTATTTCTAAAAGAGAAGATCCTGGAAAGGCTTCTTTAGAAACCACGAGTTTTATGGGCAAAAAGAGAGCATTCACGAGGCAATCTGCAGTGCAGGATGAACCTGTGTCATCTTTTGGAGGTTATTGGGTATTTGGTTACTGGGTATGCATGTGCTGACATGCACAAACATTGACCATTGTGATGGGCCATGCTTTCACTGAAACTTTAGTTGCCTTTTTTTTTTTACCCCTAGTCACTCCAGGAAAGAAACAATTAACTCTAAAGCCAGTTTCATTTGTAACTGGGACCAACCAACTTGTCAGTTTAAAATTCAAAGAGAAAATAGGGTGAGCAGAAGAACCTGTGATCATTTGGGTTTCATATTCAAAGGCTGAGGCCAGGGCAGGTCGCTCCTCTGTGAACCAGACAGTGGAAAGATTTATTCACGGGGCATGGACCGTTAATAAACAGGATCAATGCACATCAAGTTCAGCCCCCCTCTCTTGTGAGTTTGCAAGCTCAGTGACTGCAGCAGCCTTCAGGCTCTCCAAACCCCTTTGTAGATCTCCATTCTCCAGCAGCAGTTCACTTTCCAACCTGAACAAAATTTCTTGGAGCTTGGCAGGAGGGACCATCCCTAACATCAGTGTGAAGGTATGAAAAGGGACCTTCCCTGTGAGGTGGTTACTTCAGATAAATCCCTAAAAGAGATTGAACTTCAGTGCTTCCTGAAGACCGCTGCAGGAAAGCTGAGCTTTTTGCTGAGAAACATTTCAGGAAAGCCCAAATGACCTCAAAATGCTGATCTCATTAGATAAGTTTTAAGATATTCACAGGGATGCTGCGGACTGGGGTTCAGCCCCTTGCATGTTTCCTCCCTTTCACGCACCACAGAAAAGGGAGCAGGATCTATGCACAAATGATGTTTCCAAATGCTGAGCTTGAAACCCTTGTGCAGGTGCCACAGAAGTCTTCTCCTGCTGAAGGTTTTCCTGTGTTCATTCTGCATCCACCAGGCAGCTACCATTCCATGCTCTGCTGTGGATTAAGTCAGACAATGGGACAGTAGCTGCCACCAGGCATGGTACTGCCATGTGCCCTGGCAACAGCAGGAGGGGAGAGCAAGCAGAGGTCCCTGTGCCTTCAATAGCCTCCTGATCCCCCCTGAGCTTGGTCTTCCAAAGGTTCCTTGTCAAGGCTGAGGTGTCTCTGTGGAACCAAAACAAAAGGGTAATGAGGGTCCCAAGGGCACAGCCCACTGCTTTCCTCTTGCTTGAGGTAATCATGACCCATCACAGAGATGGGCATGAACTCCTGAAAGGAGTCACAGCCCCTTTTGCCCTTCCTGTAGACTCTCATCCTCTGAATTATTGTCTTATTTTCATTCCACTCCAATGAGCTGTCAGCAACAGATACAATAATTCAGCACAACAGAAACACCAACAGATGGGTAATTGACCCGCGTGCCTTCATTACACTGGAGTTCAGTGCTGCTGCTCAAGCCATAAATTCCTATATATGCTCTTCCAAAATCCCTGGGCCTTTTATGAGGAAGATGGCTGGTCCAGGCTTCCTGTGAATGCTCTTTCAGAGTTACTGTCATCTCTGCCTCATGCACCAGAGACACTGACTGAGTCTGACAAACAGGACTCACCAGGTAGGAGAAAACAGCTGTGGATCCTCAGGGTTATCTGTAGAGAGGCTGGAGATGGGGGCTGGAAAAGGACAGGCTGGAAAAACAAGCACACTGCACACAGGGCAAACACTTAAACTGTTATGTCCTCTGGTACCTGAGCAAGCGTCCACCTACACTAATGCCTGCACAGATGGATGGATACACAAACACTCAGATGGAGAAAGAGAGATGGTGATAGAGCTCTCCACTAGTATAGATCTTCACCACTGAAATCACTGGCACTAAATCCATTTGCACTTTTATAGGATTTGGCAAGAAGCCTTCCTAGCAGGGAGGAAGCTGAAAAGACTCAGGTACCCAGCTCCTGTATTTATACTGTGGGAGCTGGGCACTTAACACTGCAAGGGTCTTTTCTAAGTCCCTTCTTGTATTATTACCCTTTCTTCTGTTTTCTTTCTCCTTCAGTGTGTAGTTTCATTGCTTCTGTGGTACAAAACCTGTTTAGTCTCTCTCAAAACAGGTCAGAGCAGCATGATGCTGTTCATCACTTCTGAACTAGCATTTTGTTGCAAAATATAAAAACCCCACGTTGGAAATAAAGGTGGATTTCCATTCAGATGTTTTGTACTATACTGGGAGCCAGGACTGGGATGAAGGGGGTACACTGGGCGCTGGGGAGAGGGGAGTTACTTATAACCCTTCTCTCACAGAGCAGATGTGCTCTTCTCTTAGCTACGGCACTCATTGCACTGGAGACATGCAATTTGTACCCCACTTTCCTTACTTGTGACAGCTTTAAGAGAAATATCCCAGCAGCTTCTAATTCCTCAGCATCACTTTCCCAAGCTGTTAATGAAACACATTTTGAAAGCAGAACAGGTACCTGAAATGCCTTTTTTTTTCTTCTTCCCACATCCCCACCTCTTGTTTCTATGTCAGGTCTCCAGATCATCTTCCCTCAGTATTTACAAGAGAAGTTTGTCCAGTCTGCCTTGAGCTACATCATGTGCAATGGCGAAGGGGAGTACATCTGCCGGAACAGCCAGTGCAGCTGCCAGTGCGCGGAGGAGTTCCCGCAGTGCAACTGCCCAATCACCGACATCCAGATCATGGAGTACACGTTAGCAAACATGGGCAAGACCTGGACGGAAGCCTATAAAGATCTGGAGAATTCAGGTAATTGAGCAAGATTCATTTTCTGAATTATTTGCTTCAAGGAAAGCATGTCAGATTATACCAGTTCAGGACCTTTTATTCTCTCAATATAATGCTCCAGTTTAGACAAAAATGTAGAGGATATTGGCCCCAAAAATGTGATGTTAGTCTTGAGGGAGTGCCTTTTTTCTCTATTACACACACAGGTCAGACCACACACCACACATAATTCTATGTGTAAGCAGATATTCTCTGTGGAAGAATTTGTTTGATTAAAAATCTGATTTTTTTTTTTCGTACCAACCACCTCAGAATCTCTCTTTAATAGTTCTACAGAGAAACTTCCACAATATGAATGATGTAGAAATTGCTTTCCAGATTTGCATGAATGATTTATTCTGCTTTGGTGAAAGGCAATTCAGAGAGAGCACAGGCCAGATGACTCCTCATTTGAGATAGAGAGGAGAAGAGAAAATGACTTCTCTGTCCAACAGTGCCAGTGTCCACTCTATTTTCTCCCAGTGTGTCCTTGGGGTGCCAGAGGGGTTTGTTCCATGTTGATGCTGGTAACACCCATTGTAGGTGTGTTGTAGTAGTTTGGTAATACTCATCCTCAAGAGCTTGAGGAGCAATCATACCAGTGCCATTATAACCTTTGCTTTGGCAAATGGTCTCCTTACCCTAAATCCATATGAGCACTAAGCAGAACTTAATTGAGAACTTCTCCCTGAGCTAGCTCACATCTCTTAGTGTTAACCAGCTACTTTCCAGCCCATTTTCTCTAAAGATTATGGCCATAACTGTCCAGGTCTCCATGTTTGGAAAAAAAGCTACGAGGAAGGCACCACCCAGCTCCATTCAATTCTTCTTCAGAAGTCTCTCAGCAGCAATTTCTTTCTTCATGTTGAGGTCACCATAATCCCTTTAATGGCTGGTATAAAGTGGCCTATGATGTTTCCTCAATGGGCTGTTGAGGACTGCTTCATGCTTGGATATGTGGACCCTGTTGATGTGCCTGCTGTTCAGCTCACGCTCTCAATGATGTTCAGCTGAGCAAGTTAGAGTAATATTTAAGGACCTGAGGCTGACTACTGTCTTGACAAGATCCACCTCTACACTATGGGGATCCACAAGGCTGGGGTAGTTGCAAAAGCAGGTCATTACTGGAAGAGGTCAGTGGATTTTAGGGAGGTGTGTGGATGGAGTAGGTCCCCCAGAATAAACCAGAAATTATGCTTTCAGAAACTTCTACTTGCTCAGTACTACACAAATGAGGATTCCTGGCAGCAGCTGCCAGCACAGCTCTGCCACTAGTTACTTGTTGCTAGTTCTGGCGCAGGGTCTTCATGCAGTATGCTCAAGAGCCACATATGGACACCACTCAACAAACCCCTTTACACTTCCAGGGGATTTAACCCAGACACTTAAAAGGTGAAAGCCCTATGAAGAGAGAAGAATTACAGTCGCACAGTGATATTTTACTGTTGCATTCTGTACCTGTTTCACTCGATCTAAGCAAAGACTTAGGTCTAAGCAAAGATAATTATATTCAGTTTCCCTCCCCTTGAGATTTCAACAGGGGAAGGTGTTCTTCATTTGCTCGCTTAAAGTGATACGTTGCAGTGTAATTCTCTGCTGTGCTGTAGCCATATTCCACCCAGGGCTGGAGGCTTTTCAGAGCTAGATGGAGTGATTATCTTTATGTTTAAAGCTGATGCATCTCATTCATCACTTTGTTGCATCATGCGTGAACTTATCCTTGGAGATAAAAGTTGCTACCACAAAAGATTCTAGTATTAGTATTTTGCTGCTTTTGTTTTAATAAATATTCCAAATAACTAGAGGATTTTCTTCATTATGAAGAGCAGAAAAGAAATCTCTAATGGCATCTGAAGGCTTTTCCAATAAAGTGGGCTGAAAGGCACACAAGTGCTATGAAAGCAAATACTATTTGTGCAGGAAGCTGCGAATAGCCTGAAAGATCTGTATTCTGTTTCTGATCTGTGTTGGATTCCTCCGTCAATTTGCAAGAGTCGTGCAGGGCAAATCAAGAGGTGGTGTGATTTGGGATGGTATCTTCAAAGTCAAGGAGGCTGCAGTGAACTGATGCTGCTTTAAATCAGCTCAGGAGCTCTCAGTCTTGTGCTTCATTGCTCATGTGTAAATGCAGAAAAACAACACTACCTTATTCTTGGCATTTAGTATGGCTGGCCAAAATAATCTGCATCAGGGCTGTGATTTTGGGTTTTAAAACAGCTTTTTGATTAAAAATCAGGGTTTGGTTTTGGATTTTTTTTTTTTTTTTTTAAGTATTATTTCTTTA
This sequence comes from Forpus xanthops, assembly GCA_032466535.1. NCBI lineage: Eukaryota > Metazoa > Chordata > Aves > Psittaciformes > Psittacidae > Forpus > Forpus xanthops. The sequence goes on along the minus strand of JASSUY010054808.1, from coordinate 7,897 downwards.
TGTTTAAAAAGTGGTTTTTTTTTTTTTTTTTTTTTTTTTTTTTTTTTTTTTTTTTTTTAACTGAAAAGACAAGCAGTGGAGAAACAAAAGTTTCTCTTTTGAAATAGGTGATTGATGTGACAGTTTCCCTGAGGTACTCTCTGAAGGCTGGACCCTCTGCCCTGTACCACCTGTGATGCGGAGTCATTGCCATGGGACTGCCTGTAGGGACAGGGTGACTCAGCACAAAGACAAGCTATGTAGCATTATGGGAGATGTAGTTCTGACCAGCATCAACACTTCCTGAGCAGATAAATAGAACAAACCCAAATACAGGTGGAATGATTAATTGGGAAGTCTGAGGGTTAAGAGTGAACTGTTCCCAGAAAGGCAGAAGGCTTAGCACCATGCAGCCACTAGTGTTGAGATAGCTCCAGAGAGAGTTCTGAAGAAATTAAAAAACTGTTCATTTTGGGCAGTATTTTCCTCTTCTCACTCCCCACATTATAAAACCAACCCCATCCAGCTTTTCTTTTGCCAGCTTTCTTTGCTCATTTGTTTTCCCCCCAGCATTGCACTGCAGTATCAAAATGTTGCACACTGCACTGAAATTTCTTCCTTACCCGTCTCTATGAAAAATGTAGCACATTCATCATCGGAGGGAAAAAGAGCTTGGTCTTTTGCACAAACAGGCTTTTGAGGAAAATGATTTATAGGGGGTGGGAAGCAAATGCAAGGCTTTTACTGCTGAGAGGTACCAGGAGTAATCAGCATGGTCAACAGAAGCAATTATACAGGATGATAGTTTCAGAAGACCACTGAAGAGGAGAGAATCATTTCTGGGGAGGAGAAGGACATTGAAAGTAGCATTGCAAAGAGAGTGAAAACCTGGAAGATGATTAAAACCAAAGTATTCCTCCATTGTCTTGGGGGAAGAAAGGAGACAAGCAGATGTCCCGTGGATCTTGATAATGAAATGATGGTGATTAGTGTTATTAGGTGCTCAGTTTCACCATGTGATGAGTATAAAATGAATATTCATTTAGCATCTATGTAATGATAGTACTGACTAACACAGAGATATTCTTTGTTAGGCAGTTAAGGATGAACTGCAAGTTACTGAATAATAGGAAATCTGTTAGGCAAATATCCACAAGCTTTATATGACAGACTGTAAATTATCTAGTCTGAATTTCTTCAATAACTCTATGGATTATTTCTCTTTATTGAAAAGATATCAGCCTTTTCAAACTTTCATTTTGGCTATTGTCCTCTCTTCTGAAAACAGGATGAAGGAATTTTAATAAAGGATTAGAAAAGGAAGAAAAATTGTGTAGATAACTTAGAGGAAAAGATGGCTGCATTTCTTGTTCAATGCTTTGTTGAGTGTAGAGCAGGGCTGTAGTCCAACCTCCCTGTAGAAGTAAGAGTACCAGTAGCACTACTGGATCAGGTCAGTGATTGTTCTGTTTAGCAGTTTAAAGTGTTCCTCAGCATCTCCTGGTAGCACATTCCAGTGCTGCATTACCTCCAGTGAAGTTGTTCAATAAATTATCTGAGGTGCTCTATCTGCAAACTATTACTTCTTGTTATATCAGCTTTCTCTAGTAAGAAGAGTTTCTCTCCTTTGTATGTGTAAGTACCTTTAAAGCAGTTGTAGGCTGTAATTAGGTTGCCCCTTTACCTCTTTACCAGATTTAATAAGCACAGCTTCTTCCGCCTGACCTTGTAGGACTTGTGGACCTTGACCACAGCAGTAGTCCTTTGCTGTGGCCTCCTAGTTTCTCAACACCCATCTCTAATTGGGTGACCCTAAGGCTGGCATAGAAATGCTGATGAGGCCCTAACAGTACCAAGAAGAGGGGAATATTAACTTCTGCAGCCTACTGGATTTAGCTCAGTATACAGTTTGTGTTGCTTCCTGTGAGAATAGTGTTAACCCACCTTTAGCATGGTGCCAGCCACAACCCCTAGGACCTTTCTAGCAGTTCCTATTCAGCTGGTTGTTTCCAAACCTATACTGATGCATGGGATTTTTCTCTCCTGGTTCAAAACTGTACTTATCTTTATTGTGTTTCCTGGGAGTTTTGTTGGTCCACTCATCACATTTCTCCAGTACTCTTCGTATCAAACACAGCTTTCTGGTGTCAAAAATTGGGCTGTTTTCTGATGAGGAAGTTCGAACTGTTTGGTTTATCTATATGAGAATGTTCCAGTCTGATAATGAGTCTAAACAAATTGTACTTCTCTGTTAGAACGGAGTGGTCATGAACAGAGCCAACATCTCTATATAATATCTTGTAATGAAAAAAAACCTCAAACAAACCCAACATAATGTATTGGGGTTTTTTATTATCAAACAGAGACAACAGAACTAAAGTGATCACAAAACAACATTTAACAGCGCTTATTTGGATCAATTAGTTTTTTCCCTTTGGCTAAAATTGACACATTTATTTCTGACCTTAGCCCTGCAAATTGCTTGATTTTATTTTTATTGCTATGAAAACCAAATCATTTAACTTCAAATGAAGTCAATGAGAAAAAAAAAAAAGTATCAAATGTTGTTTTTAAAAGATGAGAAGCAGGACACTGGAACACAATCCAAGCCCTTCCTCTGGGGACTTTTATGAAGCCCTTTTTTCCTCTTATTTTAACACAAAGTGATTTGACTTCAGCAACAAACATCATTTTCAGAGCAGCTAAAACACAATTTAAATGAGAACTCTTTAACTGACAATGATTACAACTCCCTGCTTTTTGCTCATAACCCCTAAACTATGATCCCACGCCCCAGGGAATTTATTCTCCTTTTTTTATTCCATGCATTAAATGAATTGTTTCACTCTAATACTCCCTGGGTTTCATTTTTTTTTTTTCTGTAGGAGCAGCAATGGAAATGGAATTAGTGAGATTGCTGGGGAAGAACGTCAGACCAATGAGCTAAACATAGAATGGTTTGGAATGGAAGGAACCTTAAAGCTCATCCAATTCCAACCCCCTGCCATGGGCAGGGACACTTTCCACTAGAGCAGCTTGCTCCAAGCCCCTGTGTCCAACCTGGCCTTGAACACTGCCAGGGATTGGGCAGCCACAGATTCTCTGGGCACCCTGTGCCAGCGTCTCAGCACTCTCACAGGGAAGAACTTCTGCCTAAGGGCCCATCTCAATCTCCCCTCTGTCAGTCAAAAGTCATCCTGCTAATGAAAACCATTGAAGCTTTGTTACAGTTCAGAAACCTTTGTATTTCTCCACGTTTTTGTATGTTCCAGATGAGTTTAAATCCTTCATGAAAAGGCTACCTAGCAACCACTTCCTGACCATTGGGAGCATCCACCAGCACTGGGGGAATGACTGGGATCTGCAGAACCGCTACAAGCTGCTGCAGAGCTCTCTGGAAGCCCAGCGCCAGAAGATCCAGCGCACTGCCCGCAAACTGTTTGGCCTCAGTGTCCGGTGTCGGCACAATCCTAACCACCAGCTGCCTAGAGAAAGGTACCTTCACCCTTCATTGTGGATGGGTATGGTGTGAGGGGTGACTGATGGACCCAAGCCTGGGCTTTGACCTAACCCCAACAGCCTAAGTGTTTGGGTATAGGATGTGCTAACATGGAGGTGTGTGGGGAAACGTTAAGGACTGGGAGTGTGTTGAAAGCTCTGGACATGTAAGTAACCTTTATCACATACCTAAATACATTCACATCCCTTCTGTGTGGTCTTGGCTAGCCAGATAAAGAACACCCACTTGTTTTGTGACGTTCTGTAGCAATATTACAAGGCTAACACCAGATAGCCAAGCAGACTAAGCTGCTTTTTAAGTAGCTTTGCCTCATGTACTACAGTCAAGTTTTAAGCCTCCAATTGCTGCTGAGGTGGATAAACAGAACACAATATGCTTCAGCCCATTTTGGAGTTGTGCTCTTTAGTAAGTATAGCCTGAGCAAAAGAGAAGCTTTAGTTTCATCTGGAATAAACCACATCTCTTCTAAAAAATGCAGAGTGAAACTGCAAACCTGTACTGATCAGAATCCTACCAATCTCAGTAGACTGTAGCTACAGCAACTACTGATTGATATTGATTAATTGATTAGATATTGATATCTAATAGTGGACTTCTGGGGCTCCTTTCAGCCCTCACCTATGTCTCAGTTTAAGTGTGCTTCCAGTCATTTTTTGGAGACTTACATCAGTAGATTTTAATAAGCATCTCTTGATGTTTCTTTCTACGTTGTCTGAAGTAACACTGAAAATCTTGGAATAAAAGAGTCCGAGTGCCCTTTTGTCCATGCTTCTCTTGAAAGGATGAGACCAAGGTAATATCTGGGGAAGGAACTATTTCTTCATCTCATTCATTACCTAAATGCAAGAGAAAATTAAGTTATTGGCTGCTATCCCCTGTTATCACCCAGCTCCCTGGCCACTAAACACACTGAGCATGCATTTCATCACTGCACAGCTCAGGAAACTCTTCCAGGGTTTAACATCTCTTTAATTACCAAGAAATCACATATTTCTGGACAAAGACTCGATAGACTCTTTAGGGATGAGGAAAAATATCTATTAAGTTGAAGAAATTAGGGAAAAAATGCCTTTGGAAAACTTCCTAAAATAGGCCCATTCCTGCCAGCTGGCTGAGCAGCTAGAACCAAGCCAAGTGGTGGAGGAATCACAAGCACATCCAGGCACGATTCTGAGTTGTACCATAACACAACAAAGCGAAGCAGCAGTAAGCAAATATCCAGCCAACCGTGGTGCTGCAAAGCATTCAGCTAAACACATCTTTAGCATTTCTCTTCTATTTAAAAGAGTCAGCCACACAGAAAGGCAGCCTCCTTCTAATACTGCAAAATCTGGGGGAAGGAGGATGAAGTGGCTGATGGCAGCTGGGTTTTTAACTGACTGATGTGCTTGATTTGTTTAAGTCAACACCAGCAGGCATATTATCATTTCCTTTCTTATTTGTCATACTGCATTTGTAGCGAGGCAGGGGAGCAGTTCAGTAGATGTGTAGCAGAAGAGGTATACGTTTCACTGTGCCTTTCACCAAAGCTTGGAAATACTCTAATTTCCTAATTGTTACTGTACAGAATGACAGATGCTTATCAAGCATGCCAATGGCTTTGAAAGGATGGAAAGGTTCTATTTAGAGCAAGCCTCTCTCTTTCATAGTAACCTTGCATTATATATTCAAAAGCAATGGGAAAAAGAAATATGATTACTGTTGACGGTCCTCAGGGAAAGGAGGAGGTGGTGCTCCCAAAAGAAAGAGTAAGGATTTTGGCAATTAGGCTGTTTCTCCATGACCTTTTGTAATAGCGAGGAAGGTTATAAAAATACATATTTATATAGCTATATTTACAAATATATGCTTTTTAATATATATATACACATAAATATTACTGCTTTTGCTTAAAAACCACCTCTTTGTAGGCAAGTTTGTTAGTCTGAAAAGGGAAGCACTCAGCTGTTAAAGCATCAATGTTGAATGAGTACCCACGCTTGCATTATGGATGTAAAATATAAATAACTTCCAAAGGAAGGGCTCTTGCTACATGTTCGGGGCTCCAGCCAAATTGTCATTAGTTAAGAATACATCTTGCAGCTGCTGGGAGTAAAAATAGCTTTTTTTTTACTTCACTGTGCCCTGCTGAAAGCCCAGAAGCACCTCCACAGCAGCTAGTGCTGGTTGGAAAGAGGAAGCTGAGCTTGCAAAGAACTTGTTGCATCCCTATCTTTTATTCTTGCAACTAAAAAACTAGGCTCTGTCCTTCTGGATCCAGTTTCTGATAGGTTTTTGTGTGGGGGTTTTTATTTTGTTGGGTTCTGTTTTTGTTTTGCTATGGTTTGTTTTTCTAATGAGCTCAGACACCATCTATAACAAAGTGGCAGCCTTGCCTCAAGGGACACCCATCAGCCTCTTTGCCTCCCCAGACCTGATTCATCCTGAAGTCAGGAGGAAATAAAACTGTTCATCGCCTTCTGGTATAACCTGACCTTTGCTTCTGATCTGAAAGCCCAACACTGGCCTGCAAAACATATTTTTTTGGCACAACACATAGGTTTTAAAGGGTGAAAGAGCTCTTTGTGGTTACCTGGCCCCCGCATTCCCACCATTGCCAGGGAGCTTCCCTGTGAGGGTGCTGAGGCACCGGCACAGGGTGCCCACAGAAGCTGTGGCTGCCCCATTCCTGGCAGTGTTCAAGGCCAGGTTGGACACAGGGGCTTGGAGCAAGCTGCTCTAGTGGAAGGTGTCCCTGCCCATCGCAGGGGGTTGGAACTGGTTGAAATTTAAGGCTATTTCCAATCCAAACCATTCTGTGTGATGTCTGCATGTCTACAGCGAGCACCACCAAGAAAACACCACAAAATAACTCTCACTCACCACTTTCCCTGGCTGTAGTGCTTTTTCATTTTAGTTTTGGGATGTTAGATATTAAAGTTGAATGCAAAATTGCTTGACAGTGACCTTTGAAGACTTAGTTTCCCTTTTTTTTACTTTCACATACTCTGGTGCTTTACACTTTGAACTAGCAAAGGTAGCAAATAATAGGCAAAATAACATTTGCAATGATATGGAGAGGGAGAAAGATAAACCGATGACATTTTAATGAAAGAGAAAATAACTCAAATGAAAACCAATGCCTTCTCTGCTGCTGGCTTTTAGCTTTGAAAGTAGCTCTTTTCAGCTTCCTTCTGCCCTGACATCCCTTGGTTATATTCACATGAGGCTGAGCCATCACAGGGATGTGTTATAGGAAGTTTACCTCCTGTCAGCTCAAGGGCTGTGACTGTGTCTCCATGTATTCTTATCCTATCCCAGTTACAAGACAAAATGGGATAATTTATACTACTTTTCCTCTCTCTTATTTTCTCATGCTTCCCATTGTCATGTTTGTAGCCGATGCCCAGCCCTGCCCTGGATGCTGCATTATCATTTAATTACATCCTTTATTGCTGCCATCAGCAGATGGTTGGTAGGCTCTTTTTTTTTGTCCTACTTGTGTCTTTGCTGAGTGCTAAGGCATATATATATATATATCCACCCAAAACCCCCTCAGTCCTCTTTCTCCTGATCTCCTCCCATCCTTCCTCCACAAAGTGGACCTGGAAAAGAGGAAAATACCTGGTTTCAATTGCAAAATATCAGCTGAGATTCCCCTATTAGTGTAAAAGAGAGATGGAAGGATAGAATTTGGGATTTTTTTTCCCTCAGACAGACAAGATATGGTCAACTGACTTCAGTTTGTATTGTGCTCCCTGCAGTCCTTGTCCCATGAACTCAATGGTATTACCAACATGTAAAACGTGTGAAGCATTGAGCCAGCACTGTGCAAATATGCTGGGAATCCTGTGCACGAGGAAATCAGGAGAGTTGAGTTCACTTGCACAGAGCTGTAATTGGGATCTGTGAGTGGTTGCTGTTCAGCCTGTATTTGGCTGTCAATTGCACATGCAGCTGCACAACGCTGTTGGCAGCTGTATGAAAGTGGTGGCAGCACATGCACACAGGCACACCTCTAACTGTATCTCATCAAACGCCTTTCAGAAACCCCTCTTAGGCCTATGAGTAGCGATTGCTACCTCATCAATAATCCCATCATTGGTATTGGAAGCCCAGTAAAAAAACCCCAAAAAGCAACAAATGTGGCCATGGAGAGAGCTATGGATGTGAGAGAAATATTGCCCTTACCTTATAGGCAGGGCTAGGAATGCAAAGAAGGTACATGATGGAGCTAGACATTTGCCACCTCTCTGCCACCAGCTCACTGGCTCAGGTCTTCATTTTCTTTGTGCTGCTGGGTGTCGTGGTTTGAGGCCCCTCAAACAGTTCTGTGCCTCCCCCCCCCTCTTTCTTCCCCAGTCCCGGGGAAATGGGAAGGAGAATCCAAAGAATGCAACTCCCACAGGTTGAGATAAG